>JAJIBD010003507.1:0-189389 GCA_021461705.1 Cryptotis parvus
TCTTAAAATCTCATTACACAGATCTCAATTTGAATTTTAAGTGTAAAAAGAGTGTTCTCTAAAAAGTGGGGAACTTGAGCTATACCTGGTAGTGCTCAGAGCTTACTACAGACTGTTTGCATTTAAATCACTCCTGACAGTGTTCAGAGGACTGTATACGGTGCTGTGGGTCAAACATGGGTCCCCTACATGCAAGAAAGTACTTAAGCCCCTACATTTTCTCCTTACCTTCCCAAAGAGTATTCTTTTACCTACGTTTTTTGTTGAGAGGATTGATATCACTATGTAATATTCTCACTACAATACCTGCCACATAAATGAAGCTGAATAATATCTGCTGTTTATTTACTTACAGACAAATCTTATGCAAATGTAAATGGGGTGTGCGTTTGTCTCTCTGTGTGTCTGTGTGTGTGTGTGTGTGTGTGTGTGTGACATCTTCTTTATCTATCCATCAACTGATGGGCACTTAGGTTGTTTCCAGGTCGTGGCTCTTGTAAATACTGCTGCAATGAATATGAAAGTACATATATAGTTTAAGATGAGTGACTTTGTATTCTCTAGGGAAGTACTAAGCAGTAGATGACTGATCCATAAGGGAATTTTCAATTTTTTGAGGATCTTACTAACTGCTTTCCACATTGACTACACCGATTTACATTTCCACCTATAGTGTATTCTCTTCTTTTCACATTTTCACATTCTCTGAAATGTTTCTTGTCTTTGAGATAATAACCATTCTTAAAAGTATGAAATAATGCTCAATGTTGTTTCAATTTGTATTTCCCGGATAGTTGGTGATGATGAATATCTTTTCATGTGCCTATTAGTCATCTCTGAGTCTTCTTTGCAGAAGTATCTATTAAGATCTTCTAACAATAATTTATTTGTTAATTTATTTGTATGTTGAAGTCTGGGGGCCACAACAGACCATGCTGAGGGGCTATTCCGAGAAAGGTGCTCAGTGGGTGTTCCTGATGGAGCTAGAACACAGAGAGGGGAGAGAGAGGGCAGGCTGTGCAGGGGGTCCAGCTGGGCCTCCAGCCTGCTGGCCTATCTCTCCAGTCTATTTGAGTCATTATGTTTTAAATCTAGATATTTCGATCTTCTTACTATTATTGTGGAGTTTTATGAACCTCTAAATATTTTGTATATAAATCCCTTGTTAGATATATGGTGGGCCTATAAATTATCACATTGGTCTTTTTTATACCTGATCCAATTTTTTAATTTTATTATACCACCGAGAGATATACAATTATGAAGCTGTTCATGATTAAGTGTCAGTCATACAGTGTTCCAGCACCCATTCCTTCACCAGTGAACATTTCCCACAACCAACCTCTCCAGATTCCCTCCCCTTCCCCAAACCTGCCTCTATAGCAGGCACTTTTCTCTTCTTGCTTTGCTTGCTCTCTCTCTCTCTGTCTCTCTCTCTTTCTCTCTCCTCTCTCTCTCTCTCTCTCTCTCTCTCTCTCTCTGTCTCTCTCTCCCCCATCCCCTTCTCTTACACATTGTGGCTTGCAATACATACATTTAAGAGTTATCATGTATATCCCTTTGCCTTAGTTCAAGCTCAGTTCTAGTCTGGTGTTAACATTGGTCTTTTGGTTATGGTCTCTTTCACAGTCCAGAAGCAGTTGATGTATATCATATATCATTTGTTCTTTTTTTGCTTTCCCTTGTTGTGGAGTTAAAATTCTCTCTCTCTATCTCTGTCTCTCTCTCTCTTCCCTGAGAAGGGAGCCTCTCTCTCTCTTCGAGGGGATACCATATGCAACTGTTGTAGGCAGGCAGACAGGGGCGCCACATGGCAATAAAATTCCTGAAGAAGAAGAAATCCAGAGCCACACCTGATTGAAAACCCGAAACCAAACTTGACAAGACCACTATCAACAATAGACCCTGGGGGAAGGGAAGGCCAAAAGGAAATGTGTGAAGCCCATAGGCCACTGACCCTTTTAAGGCTTTAGATAATTAACTCTCCCAAGAAAGATAAATCAGCCTTCCCACCCCAGGAACCAGCTCACAGAAGACTCCAAAGCATTCCAGTCAAAAGAAGACCACTCCCAAAGTCTACTCCCCTTGGCAACGGCCCTAGAAACCGAGATTGAAGCCCCATATGGGAGTAACTTGGGGAGAAATCTATAAAAGCCGTCCTGACCAAAGGACAGCATGCACATGCTGCCTGAGCACACAGGTTACCTGCGCGCACATACTGCATGGACACACATGCTGCCTGGAGCCCATGTGGCCGAGCACATGTGATGCCTGAGCACGTGTGTTGCCCCGCATCTCCCCTCTTGAGATGTGTACTCTGTTACTCGCTGTCCATCTTTGGAGTAGCCCACATTCTCCCTTGAGGCGTGTTATTCTCTCTCTCTTTCTCTCTCTCCCTCCCTCTCCTTAAACTTCCTTAATAAAATCTATTTTACTTCACTGCTTGCTCGACTCCTGAAAATTCTTTTTCTGCGAGAAAGACAAGAACCCTAAGGCAGCCCTGGGTAAGGCCTAGGACTGACTTTCCTTTCCTGCAAAGAGCAATTCCTCGCTCCAGCCTGAGTCCGTGGCTCCCCGAGAAACCTCGGGTGGTGGGGATCAACTCCCTTGCCTAGAGATCAAGCAGACATCAGGTGTGGCTTGAAGGCCACCTGGTGGGGCTGGTTGGGCTCAGGCCCATGCCGTGCAGGGCTCATCACAGACTTTATCAGTCCTTAGCCTGCCCAGCGGGTCCGGGTGGCAGAGGCGACTGGGAATAAAGCAACCATCTCTCTCTCCTTCCTGCCTCACATAAACCAGCGTGGGGGTCCACCTGCAACACAACCATGCTCAGGGGTCACTCCAGGAGGATGTGAGGTATCATATGTGATTCTGGGGGAAATGCTAGATCTGTCATATGCAAGACAAGTTACTGACTGTGTTATATCTCCAGCCCCAGACAGAAGTCTCTTAAATCTATTATCCAGTCTATGTAATTTTATCGTTTTTAACTTTCACTTTTTGGGGTCACACCCAACAATGTTCAGGGGTTACTCCTGGCTTTGCACTCAGAAATTATTCCTGGTGGTGCTTGGGGACTGACTATATGGATGCCTGGGATGGAACTTGGGTTCAGCCTTATGCCTTACCTCTCCAGCCCCTAACTTTCACATTCAAACCTTTAATCATTGAAGCAATTTTGTTTGTGATGTTGCATAGTTTATACTTTTGCATGTGGGTGGCCTGTTTTTGCAACAACCAATATTGAAAAGACTTTTTTGTTTCATTATAGACTCTTGGTTTTTTTCATATGCTCATTGACAGTATATCTGTTGTTGTATTACACTGTTGCCCAGAGCCTCTGCATCTGGTCTGGAGTTGCCTCCCTGCAGGCCACTGATAGGAAGAAGACAGATAGGAGGAGGACAGTTTGAATGTGGCAGTACATATGACCATGTATTCTATACTGGCTGGTATAAATATTCTCTCATGCTGCCACAATCATAGAGGGACAAGCTAGATCTTACTGGCATATTTTCCTGGCCACATTGAATCTCTAAGTAATTAGACCAGAGAGAAATGCTGTTCAAAGGCAAATATACAGAACACCATGAAGTAAAGATGAGACACTTTGTGAAGTCTTGGAGAAATATATAACTAGCTATTAAGAATACTAGAATATTCTTTGGTACTGATACATGCCTTTGTATTCTGAGATATAGCTAGTCTTAGATTGCCTCCTCCACTCTACCCTGCAGGGGCACTTCCAAGCAGATCTTGGCTGGGCTATATTAACATCTCAAAGGGCCCATGTGAGGTCCTGGGAGAAATTACCTGAGGGGGATTTGACCCTGACAGCTTTATGTTGGAGTGGGCAATCTGTTTGCAGGAATATAAAACTGTAGCCTGCTTTCTTTTTCTTTCTCTCTCTCTCTCTCTCTCTCTCTCTCTCTCTCTCTCTCTCTCTCTCTCTCTCTCTCTCTCTCTCTCTCTCTCATATTGGTGCTCTTTTTATTTTTTGGCCTCTTCTGCCTTCTGCATCTTCATCCTCCTGGCTGGACCTTAACATGTGGTGGCAGCCATCTTGGCCTACACGTGGCGGGCCCAGATGGGAATCCTAAATTTGGGTTTTCCTATTGTTGATTTGTGTGTCAGAACTTGCGTAAGTAAAGCATTTTGAAACTTTTCTGGATTCTTGTGTCTTCCTCCATCTACCAGCCACTGATCCCCTGGGGCAGAGGAGGATATTGCTACTGGATATTATTGGGGCTCACAGAATTCCCTACTATCTGTGATTTGATTTCTGGCTTCTTAATTCTGTTCCATTGATGTGTTCCTGACTGTGTGTCAATATCATGCTTTTTTAGCTTTGAATGCAGCTATTTGCCAGGCTGCTTTAACAAAATACCACCCATTGGGTAACTACAAAACAGAAATTTTTGTTCTTATAGTTCTGAAAGCATGAAGAATTACTTTAATTTGATAATATCTCTAAAGGCTCTATTTCTAAATTAAATCATATTCTAGGGTGCTTTATCAAAATATGCATTTTGTGGAGATATAACTCAGTCCATAATAAATGCAAATCAGATTTAATTTTCAAATTCTTGGATTTGAGAAAAAAAATTTTGATTGCAAAGCTTCCAAAAGAGGGAAGAATGCCTGCTATAGAGGCAGGCTGGGGGGGGGGGGGGAGAGAATCTGGGGACGTTTGGTGGTGGGAAATGTGTACTGGTGAAGGTGATGTAGGCAGGCAGACAGGGGGACCCACATGGCAATGAATTCTTGCCCTAAGGCTGTCCAGAGTCACCTTTTGGAACCAGGAATCACTTATATCACTTGTCTCTCCGTTGTTCATCAATTTGCTCGAGCAGGCACCAATAATGTCTCCATTCATTGGGAATGAGGTCCATTATTGTTACTGTTTTTGGCATATCGAATACACCACGAGTAGCTCACCAGGCTCTGCCATGGCTCTGGGTTCATTCCAGGGACTAAGTCTTTTACTATGTCAGACCATCAACCATCCAGGGACCCATGGGGCAGAGCCCTGTATCTTTTAAATTAAGGCACCTAAGGACGGGAGAGATAGTATAGCAGGAGAAGCACTTGCCTTGCAAGCAGCCAACCAGGGTTCAATCCCTGACACCCCATGTAATCCCCTGAACTACTGAATTTATATATTACTACTGTTTAGTATTTTGGGGCCCACACCTGGCTGTACAAGGGCTTACTTCTGGCTCTCCACTCAGGTCCCCGGCGGGCTCCACAGACACTGTAGGGTGCTGGGGATCGAATCCTGGGGAGGGTGTGCAAACTAAGCACCCTACCTGCTGTACTATCTCCCTTACTTTGGGAACTGTTTTTATAGACTTGTAATTAAGGCTTAGGTTCAGTTTCTTTGGGGCAAAAGTCCTTCAATGATGATACTGCTACTTCTTAGTACATCCCTCAGGAGGTGGCATATAATAACTCTATGGAGATAGCATTACTTTTAGTAATATTAACATCAAGAGAGGAATTTAAGTGGCTTCCAGTTGGAGTTCCTCCAAAATAAAGGTTTCATCTGATAAAGTTTATCCATTGGTGAACTTTATCATATTCTGATGATCCAGTAAAAATAGCTAGAATGGGCCAGAACAATAGCACAGCAGGCAGGGTCTTATCAAAAACTTTGATAAGACCTATTAACCAACAACAGACCCTGAGGGAGCTGCATCAACCTGTGTCTGCCCAGCCCTAAACCCAGTTACATTCCAGACCAGTAGATCCAGCAGAAACAGTTAAGAAAAGGAGACTTTCAAAGAAGACTACTCCCAAAGTCTCCTCCCTTGGCAACCGCCCCTAGCAACGGACCTTAACCTAGGTTGAAACCCCATATGGGAGTAGCTTGGGAAGAAATCTATAAAAGCCGTCCTGACCAAAGGACATGGCGCATATGCTGCCTGAGCCCATGTGCTGCTTGAGCCCACATGGCAAAGCACATGTGATGCCCAAGCATGTTTTGCCCACATCTCCCCTCTTGAGATATGTTTCTCTCTCTCTCTCTCTCTCTCTCTCTCTCTCTCTCTCTCTCTCTCTCTCTCTCTCTCACTTTCCCTCCTTCTTCCCCTTCCTAAAACCTCCATAATAAAATCTGTTTTACTTTACTGTTCATCTACTCCTAAAAAATTCTTTTTCTGTAAGGAAGAAAAGAACCCTAAGAAAACCCTAGGTAAGGCCTAGGACTGACTTTCCCTTCCTGCAAAACGCAATTCCTCATGCCAGCCTGAGTCCATGGCTCCCCGAGAAATCTTGGGTGATGGGGATCAGCCCTCGTGCCTAGAGATCAAGTGGACATCAGGTGTGGCTTGACGGCCACCTAGAGGGGCTGGTGGGGGCTCAGGCCCACGCCATGCAGACTTTATCAGTCCTTAGACTGTCCAGTGGGTCCCGGTGGAAGAGGCGGCTGGGGAGAAAGCAACCCTCTCTCTCCCCTTCCTGCTTCACATAAGCCACCCGTGAGGCCCACCTATGTCAAAGGGATGGGTACTGCAACATTGTATGACTGAAACCCAGTCATGAACAGTTTTGTAAAGTCTCTTTCAAGGTGTTATAATAAATGTTAATAAAAATAATAAAAGCTTTCAAAAAAGTTGGCTCAAAGTAAATGGAAAAGTATATTTTTGACAGAACTTATAAACAGCCAATTATAGCACATCAATTAAAATTTGACTTTGAGTAAAACAAATAATCCCTTTAAGAGTCAGTAAATTTCATGAACAATTTCATATATTAAAATTAATTTGACATTGTTTATTTTATTTGGCAATGGAAGTTTCCAAGAAAGTAAGACATAGAATGAGATAATGAGCCAGTTATGTGGGTTCTAGAGAAAGGTCAATACTCTGTTCCACTTTAATACTCTGTTAAATCTCCTGTATGGGAAACAACAGAAACCTCCAAATAATCTTGAGAATCCAAAGTAGATAGAATAAAAGAAAAAGAAAAGAAAAAAGTGGGGGCCGGAGCGATAGCCCAGTGGGTAGGGCATTTGCCTTGCACGCAGCAGGCCTGTGCCGGCCCGGGTTCGATCCCCGGCATCCCATATGGTCCCCTGAGCACCGCCAGGAGTAATTCCTGAGTGCAGAGCCAGGAGAAACCCCTGAGCATTGCCGGGTGTGACCCAAAAAGCAAAAAAAAAAAAAAGTAGATAGAATAGGTCTTGGTTTCCACTTTGAACTCTTAGAGATGGCAGGTTTACAGAGTCTTTTTAAGAACATGGGGTCACCACTATGTGAGTCAAATGTAGGATTGTAGGATGACGGTCTGAATCACCTCAACTTTCTTCAAGAAGAAATAATTTCATATTTTAAACAGTTGGTTCTTCATTCAGACACACCTTAATAAATTCCCATGGACTTAGTTCAATTACATCCTATTTCCTACTGTCAAAATAAATACACACACACACAAATAAAACAGAAAAATTTCTAAACAGGCTTTTCTTCTTGTGACAAGAACAGAAACAGGGAATTAATGCTAATGTATTTTTTTAAAGAAACAAGTATTTTAAGATTACTAAGGAAACAAAATGGGGAAAAAATCCTAATGCAGAACTACTGCCATCTTAGGGCCGCTGCCCAGTACTACAAATCAGTTTTGGGTTCATTTCAGCTAAACAGCCAATAATAAAGTTATAGATTATATGAATATATATGTATATATACAAAAATATATGATAGATTGGATAGAGTAGACATATAAATTAAAGTAATAGAAGAAATTTGGGGGCAGTCAGTGTATATTTTATTATTTCTCAGTTATAAAATTGTGAATACTCTTTATGATTTTTGTAAGAGCCAGAGAAGTCATAAAGATTATCTTAGAAAAAAATTGAGCATTTTTAGTGTTTACCTTTCTGGGTGAGGATGATCACACTCGGTGATACTCAGGGATTATTTTGGGATCTGCACTCAGGAATTTCTCCTGGCAGCACTCAGGGGACCATATGGGATGCCAGGGGTTGAACCTAGGTCAGCTACGTGCAAGGCAAATGCCCTACCCACGGTACTATCTCTCTGACTTCTCTAGTGTTTACTTTTAAGTATTTAGAAAAGTGCACTTTAAATTAGTGAAAGAAAAAAACAGACCATTTACATTCCCCCTACAAAAAAAGAGTTTGGTAAATGAAATCTTACCAAAGATGTTAAAGATGAACCCAGAGCCCCAGCAGAGCCTGGCAAGCTATCTGTGGTGTATTCGATATGCCCAAAACAGTAAGAATAATGGATCTTATTCCCAATGTATGGAGATGTTACTGGCGCCCGCTTGAGCAAATCGATGAACAACAGGAAGACAAATGACAAGTGACAAGTGATTCTAAATCTACAAAAGATGATGTTTAGTTTGGCTTGGAGTTTGTTTTTTATGCTCTTAGGCTACTCCTGGTTCAGTGTTGAGGGATTAGTTTCAACAGGGGCTTGGGCGACCATGCACTAATAAGCACCGCACCTGGGCCTCTGACACTGCTGGTTTATTTTAATTACAGTCACGATTTTATGCAAACAAAAATTTAAGTGAAAGTCATACTTAAGGTTAAAATTTCTAAATAATAGTATTATCTTTAGCAAAATACAGGAAAGTTTTAATAATGAAATTCAATTCTAGAAAGCCAGGGTTAAATATCAGAAGCTCTCATTTTAGAACATTTCTAAATTATTTTATAATTCTTAGATATAAGAAAAACTCAGGGCCAGTGCAGATAGTGCATTTGCTTTGCATGCAGTCAACCTGGATTCAATCTTCAGCACCCCATATGGCCTACAAGTCTACCAGGAGTGATCCCTAAGCACAGAGCTGGAGCAAGCAATGAACAATGTCAATGAATGTGGTCAATAAAGAAGCACCATTCAGTGTGAGCCCACAACAGAAAACAAAACAAAAAATAGAAGGGGAAAAGAAAAGGAAAGCTCAATGCATCTGAAAACTCAAAATAATCATAAACTTTGCAGCTTGGTATTAACCTCAAGCATAAGTGTACAGAAGTACTGAAATTTAAAAATTTACATGTCACTTTGGGCCCTATAGATAATAAATACTATATTTGACACTGCATTGGTTAGAGTTAAATTTCCTTTATGGCTATGTTAGCTTTCTTATATTGTCTTTAACAATGTACCACAGATTGAAGGTTCATACAACAGAAAATTATTTCCTGACAGTTCTGGAGGGTGGGAGTCCAAGTGCGAGGTGACAGTTCATTTGGTTTCTATGAAAGTTCTCTTCTTGGCTGGCAGGTGGCACAGTCTCCCAGTGTACTCAATGCATTTCGGGGCCGGAGTGAGCACAGCAAGTAAGGCATTTGCCTTGCAAGCTGCCGACCTGGATTTGATTCCTCAGCATCCCATGTGGTCCCCCGAGCACCGCCAGGAGTAAATCCTAAGTGTAGAGCCAGGAGTAACCCCTGAGCATTGCCGGGTGTGACCCCCCCCAAAAAAAAAAAGAATTTCCTCTCTGCATCTCTAAGATATTCTGAATGAAAACTGTCATATGGATTAAGGATCCCAGTCTTGTGACCTCATTTAGCCATATCTTCTTCCCGAAATGCCTTATCTCCAAATAAAGTCACATAAAACACTTGGGACTTAAACAAACAAATTGAGGGGAACATAATTCATTACAGAACACTGACATACTTAATCTATTGCCCAATGGAGTAGAAATCAGATGGTTTCTGAGTAGTACATAAAACCTCTAGTTGAGGGGCCAGGGCGATGGCCCAGCGGGTAGGGCATTTGCTTTGCACGCAGCTGGCCCATGCCAGCCCGGGTTCGATCCCCAGCATCCCATATGGTCCCCCGAGCACCGCCAGGAGTAATTCCTGAGGGCAGAGGCAGGAGAAACCCCTGAGCATTGCCGGGGTAACCCAAAAGCAAAAAAAAAAAAAAAAAAAAAAACCCTCTAGTTGATGCAAGAAGAGCAACAGTATTTTATCAGTATATGTGGTTTAGAAACAACTAAACAAAACAAAAAATTATCAGCAGGAAATTGGCATCTTCATTTTAAAATAAACTTTAGCAAACTAAGTGAATGGTGCTCAAGCTAACACAGGGAATAAAGATATAAGGATCTTAGAGGTGTAAATTTTTAGAGGAGTTAAACAGACGGTCTGAGGTTATGACTTGGAACTGTGAGCAGAGCTCAGTGAGGAAGTCTGATCTTCCAAGATTACAAAATTGGATGATTTCTAAATTCTCCCATAAAGTGTCATTGTTGAGGCCTTTTAAGAAAAGGAGCGCTTTGAGTGGATATGAAGACTAAAAGAAATAGTTGCTATTCCACAATCGATATAATGGTTGTTGAGTGTGTTAGGGGAAATAAACAACGCCAGTCCTAGGGTTCCAGGCCAGTTATAGATTAAGGTTTTGTTTTTCTCTTGAAGAAATGCCTCAGGTACTCACAATCACAACCACCAATGCCCTGTCAGTAGCATTCAAGATATCTTAGAAGGGGAAGTTTACCAAAAAATAAATAAAATAAAAAGCAATCATTTTATACTCTTCCCTAGAGCAATGAATAGGTTTGTTCTTTCTTTTACATTACTTGGAAGTCCCTAAAGTGCCAATCCTCAAAATGAAACAAAATTTCATTTATGAAATCTTATAGCTTTCAATGTGCAATCTATCTGCAAGTTTGACTTGGCAGGCATTGTACACTGGGGCAAAGACAAATGCTCAGTTCAATGCCATGTTCTGACAGTAACTCATGAAAAGGAAGCAAGTACAAGCTATGAAAAATTTGTCCTATTTTCTTGATTCATGGACACTAAAGATAGGATTGTAGGGACAGAGAGATACTACAATCGATAGGCTACTAGTCTTGCATTTAGACCTACCCTTTTTTAAAAAATCATTTTATTTCCCTGTTGCACCTTATATAAGCACTATGGTTACAAGTTTGCTCATGGTGATGTTAGAGACATTCAATATGCATCACCAATACCACCACCATTACACTGTGCCATCATCATCATCTCCAATTTCCAACCAGCCCCTTAAGCCTGACCCCATAGCATCTGTTCACTTGATCACTTGACATCCCGTTATTCACTGATTTGCTCAAGTGAGTGCCAGTAACATTTCCATTTGACCCTATCACATGCCAGTGTAGCCCAATAGCATCTGGTTGCTTCAAGAATATGAAGAGCTTCAAACCGTTCCTTCAGGGTCTTAAAGAAGAAGTCCGACCATCTTGTAGGTGGGCGGCCACGTGATCTGACGTTCTGTGGGATCCAGTCGGTAATGGCTCTAGCCCAGCGGTCGGCTCCAAATTGCATTACATGTCCAGCCCATCTGATTTTCGATGCTTTGGCAAGCGAGACAGCATCCCTGACTCTGGATCGTTGAGGGAGGTTGGAATTCGGATTCCTTCTCTCACTTGAGTCAGGCGTGATATTCCAAGCATAGTTCTTTCAATTCATCTTTGGCAGGCGCTAATAGCATTCTCATCCTGCTTTTGTAGGGCCCAGGTCTCTGAGGCATATGTTAATGCAGGGAGAATGGCGTCTAAGAGATGTGCCTGGAGCTGGAGTTTTTTGTACTTTTAGCTATTTCTTCAATGCTCTTGAAGGCGTTCCATGCTGCTCTCTTCCTCCTGCCCAGCTCAGGTTTTAGGTTGCTCATCATGTTGAGTTCTTGACCTAAGTACACATAACTGCTGCATTCAGAGATGTTTGTTCCATTGAGAGTGAATGCGGCCTCAGGAACTATTTCAGTTTTCATGAACATTGTTTTATTGAGCTTCAGCTGTAGACCTATCTTTCCACATTCTTGGTCAAAATCAGCCAGCATTTGTGCCGCTTGGCTAATGTTTGGTGCTATTAGAACGATGTCATCAGCAAAGCAGAGGTGGTGTAGTTGCCGACCATCTATCTTCATTCCCATTCTTTCCCATTCTAATTGTCGCATGATGTTCTCGAGCAGCTGTTAATGATTTATTTTATATCACTTTATATGATTTGCTACAAGAATGATCAAAAAAAGTTTTTTCAGTAGAAAGTTGATGAAGATTGTGTATCTCATCATGGTGCTAGTAAGCCCTTGTATAAGAGATTACTAAAATATTAGAAGTTAAGCCTCCTGTGTTGATATTTTATTAATCAGAATTGGAGATCTTCTACATTACATCCCATATAATCTGTGTGCTACTCTAAGTTTATCAGTGTTGTGTGCCTGTGCCCTCCAAGAAATATGAAATTTTTAATGAGGTGATACAACTGGAGTTGAATTTTTAACTGGGTGGTTGTGTGTGTGTGTGTGTGTGTGTGTATGACTGTCACAGCTTCTAGAAGTGTAGGGAGAGGGGGTGAGTAGGCTATCCCCAACTCTGCAAAAGCCTGGCAATTTCAGTCACAAATTCGAATACTAGAGTTTTTCAACAAATTATTTTCTGGATGAGGGTCATGGTGAACAATGCGGTCCAGCCAGGAGCATGGCATTTGAGGAGCCGGAGCGATAGTCCAGCGGGTAGGGCGTTTGCCTTGCACGTGGCCGGCCTATGCCGGCCCGGGTTCAATCCCGGCATCCCATATGGTCCCCCAAGCACCGCCAGGAGTAATTCCTGAGCACAGAGCCAGGAGTAACCCCTGAGCATCGCGGGTGTGACCCAAAAGCAAAAAAAAAAAAAAGGAGCATGGCATTTGATTGTGGAGAGTGGAGGGCTCTGTGAAGGTGCAGAGGCCTGCCCAGTTTTTATTCAGACACCCCATATAATTCCAGAGCCTGCCAGAAGTGATTGCTTAGCACAGAGCAGGAGTAAACCCTGAGCTTTGCCAGTCATGGCCCCCAAACCGCACACACACACATATTGATACAATGGTGTCACTTGTCACTTATCTTCCGGTCGTTCATGGATCTGCTCGAAGTGGGCGCCAGTAACTTCTCCATTCATTGGGAATGAGGTCCATTATTGTCACTGTTTTTGACATTCACCACAGATAGCTTGCCAGGCTCTGCTGTGGCTCTGGGTTCATCCCAGGGGGCCCAGTCTTTTTCTATGTCAGACCATCTCTCGCTATATATATTTATATACACACATATATGTATATGTTTATATACATGTATATGTATATGTTTATATACATATATGTATATATGCGCAGAACTCCACCCAGCAGACCAGCCTATCACAGCCCGGCTCATTGAGATCCACTCTGCTGCAGTCTTTTTTAATCCGGCCTAGGTATGCTGATCCAGAGACAGACATGGGGCAGAGCTGCTACTGGCTCTCACTGTGCCCAGCCACTCATGAGGTGCCCGGGAGGGATGGCAGGTTCTAACCCTGGCCTGCCACCCCAGCAGAACCTCACAACAAGCCAGACGACCCCCAACTCCATGAGGACCTCCATTTTCCACATCCGGACTTCCTCCTCGTCAGAACTCCACCCAGCAGACCAGCCTATCGCAGCCCGGCTCGCGAGGCACACGGTTCATCAATAAATGCTGAATTTTGAGATGACTACAAAAAGTATGCTGCCCGCACGGCAGAGCCTGGCAAGCTACCCGTGTCATATTTGATATGCCAGATACCAGTAACAATTATAGACCTCATTTCCATGACCTGATGGAATGGTTTGAGGCTCTTTATGTTCCTGGAGCAAGCAGGTGCCCTTGGGCTCTACTTGCATGAGACAGGTCATATGGAGATGTTACTGGTGCCCACTCCAGCAAATCGATGATGAATGGGAAGACAGTGACAGTGATGTATATATGCATATGTGCATGTATGCATGCATATTTTTACATGCAGTCTTGGTGTCTTTCTTATCAATGGACAGTTTAGTCTTGAGAATTCTTCCCTGTTCTTAGTCCACACAGATTTTTAGTGTCCTTTTAGAGTTACTAAAAGGACACTAAAAATCTGGGAAAAATGTGATTTATTCAAATAAATCCACTAGGTATGATAAGTGTCCAGCCAAACTGAGCTATTTATTGCACTAAATTATTCCCCTGGTTGGTCTATTAGACTTCAAAGGGTTAGTATGTTAGTATTTGTAATAGTTAAGTGCAATTCTCAATCAATTATATTTTCATTATGTCATCACTATTGATTTTTTCCTATTGAACAAAGTGTTGCTTTCAACTTAGAAAAAAGCAATAAAAATATAATGGATATATATACACACATATATATTCTCTTTTTAATGAGATTTATATTTCTGTTATATAATGTTAAAGATCTCAAACTCCTATTCGCTCATATACAGATGGCCTCAGAGAATTAAATATTCACAGCATGAATTTTGTGTAATGAATTCACATTTCTCATCTATATCTAAAATCATACTAATTATACCAGCAAATAAGAGACCTGAGAGAATTCAAACCATTTTTTTCCTCTATAGAATTTAAAAGTTTCTAATTCTTTAAGTTCTTTCTACCACACTATGAAGTTTTTGGTGCTTTTTTTTTGTAGTAAAATTTCTTACAATACAAAAATAAAAGTAGCAAAATATTTAGTATTAGTTAATATCATTTGGCAAAATGGTTCTGCATTGCGGCTACTTTCTTTCATTTAAACACGCTCGGGGGTTGAGAGTGTGACGGGTCTGTAAATTTATCACTTTGGAATCTGAAATCAAGCGATTTTGATCCAAACTATGATCAGAGACCACGTGGGCAGACATAAATGAACTTGATCAGAGGGAGGGATCTTAGTGGTTAAACCCTTCCCCCATCTCACAAAATTTCTCACGCAAGCGTAAGAAAGATTGGAGTCTCATTGGAAAATGTGATTTCTTGGGGCCTCCTGCAAACGAAGGGGCCCTGGTAAACGTCGTGGAAGGGGCAACATGCCAAGCAACAGGGGCTCAGTGTCGGGACAGGTGGTCCCGGGAGTGTGAGACCGGGCAGCGAATCCGGGGAGAGCTCGAGCCCGGCGGGGACTCGCGGCCAGCAGGCGGCGCTCGCGGGCGCGGGCAGCGCAGGGCCTCGGGGGCGGCTGCAGCCCCGCCCCGCTCCGCCCCGTCCCGCCCGTCCGGTCCCGTCCGTTCCCTCCTGCCGCGTCCTGACTCTGCTCTCCCGGCACGCTCCCGCGCCAGGCACTCTCGGCTGCAGCCATGGCTCAGCACTTCTCCCTGGCCGACTGCGATGTGGTCGGCTTCGACCTGGACCACACGCTGTGTCGCTACAACCTGCCCGAGAGCGCCCCGGTGAGTGGCGCCGGCTGCCCGGGGCTCTCGGCGTGCTGCCTCCATGGCGGCCGGGGCTCCTTCCGGCGGCGGCGCTGAGCAGTCGGGGGCCTGCGGCCGCCCCGCCTTCACGCACGACTCGCGGAAGTGTGCACCCTCCCCCACGGGACCCCCGGCTCCCCACTCCCCTTTCCACCACCCAAGCCCCGGGGACCGGTCTAGTGAGTCCAGACAAGTTTGAGAGAGGGGGTGGGGAAGAAAAGGGGGCCGAGGAGGGTCCAACCGAGCAGATCGAGATGGGGCAACATAGTTTCTGGGGGCAGAGGCGGGGTCAAGGGAATCGGGGTATCCTTTGGCGATCCTGGCCTTGGAAACTTCCCTGGAAGTCATTCTGAGCATCAGCCACGCGCATTCCGGCCCGCTCTGGTCGTGGGTTTGTGCTTCCCTTGGCTGCATTTTCCTCTTAGCGCCTGCATGCACACGCCCGCCCGCTTTTGAACTCTGCAGATCCAGGGAGAGGTTGTGTGGTGTTTTGGAAGAAGCGCTGATCGAAATGTTTAGGTCCTATTAGCCTTTCACCGAGTGGAGGGAGTCTATTGTGCACCTACTGAAAGCGGATTGCACCTTGAGTCAGACCTGAACCGAAAACAGCCTGCCCAGTTTGTGTCCTCGCTGCTGTTTGAAGAATGAGAGGTATAGAACAGTGATTCCACACCTGTCCATCCCAGCAAGTGACTTGTACTTTCTCGTTCCCTTGGTTTACAGCCAACATAGTATTTTAGTCAAAGAACTAAAGTGGGAACAGGGACCAAAGCAAGGGTTCTGCAGCCAGAGGGTGGTAATGTCCCTGCTTCCCTGTGTCCCAGTGACTTTGGACACATCACTAGCCTGTGCCTGGTCTCAAAATAGACCCTGGGTTTTCTATGCATGGAAGTTAGAGTGCGGAGGTGGGGTGGGAAGCTACTATTTCTGCTGTTTAACCCTTCTGCCTTCCTCGGGTGTAGTTGCCTTCTTGCTCAGAGTTCAGAAGACTTTTCTTCTTAGTACTTTAGTCGCTACTTCTTCTCAGCCTTTAATTCGTATTTTTCCCACATGCTTGCCTTTCTGCCCCCTTCTTGATTCCCATTTTCCTGCATCCTCTCTGGAAGTGGTATTAAATCACTGTCGTTTCAGAGCCTGTTTTGTGACGTTTTGTATGTGTGTGGAGCCAGGGATGAAACAAGGGACACACACAGCAAGGCAAGTGCTCTGCTGCCCAGCTATATTCCTGGTCCTCAGAGCCAGTTTTTGTGCCTGTGTCTGCATAAGCTCAGAACCCGAGTTCCCAGAATTCTTTACCTAGTAACCTGAGTTACCGGGATTTTTTTACTTCAGTCTCAGATAGAAGTGATATTAAAATTTGAGAACAGTGAGCAAGTGTATTTTGGATCCTCTTTGGTTCAGAAATCTTTGCCCAAGCACCAGAAGTGTGCTGAGACCCTAATAGAGTTGTGGATACTGAAGTTACACCGGGGCTTTCAGTGGCCTTGTAATGCATGGGCCAAGGTGCTGAAAAGTTAGCTCATGCCCTAAGGGGAGAGCAGGTGCCTGGCTGTTTGTTTCTCTGTCAGACATGGAGTTCCCTCGGAAAGCTGTTTCCCATGTTCTGAAGTTTCCACTTCTACCTTCTATCCACTTCCAGAGTGTCTTAAAATCCTTATTTTATTTATTTATTTATTTATTTATTTATTTATTTGCTTTTTGGGTCACACTCTGCAATGCTCAGGGGTTTCTCCTGGCTCTGCACTCAGGAATTACTCCTGGCGGTGCTCGGGGACCATATAGGATGCCAGGGATTGAATCCAGGCTGACATGTGCCGGCCGCTGCAAGGCAAATGCCTTACCCGCTGGGCTATCGCTCCAGCCCCTTAAAATCCTTAATTTTTCATAGCACTTACACATGGTAGTAGAATTTTCTATACTTGGAGAATTCCTTAGCCTAAATCTCTGATTCCTTGACATCTTATCTCTGACACTTTATTGTGTCCGTTCTGTTTGCTGAGCTGTGCTGGGTCCAGTAAGTTATTGTGGAAGTGCCTATATCAGTAACAGGAGTTTTGATAACTGAGACTCCCTTCTTTAGGCATGTTCTAGTATAAACTGTTTCGATCGCTCCAACCACCTTAGGAGGTATATATTGTGATCACGGTTGCTGTGTAGCAATATTGACAAGGAAGCACAAAAATGAGTGTTTGCCCAGGGTCACCCACACAGTAGTACGTAGGTGGTTTCCCCGCCCACCCATCCTCCCACCCACTCATCTCCTCTACCGTGCTCCTGCCCGAAGAGAGGCTCATAATTCTCCAAGAATACTTGAGACAAGTCCCAGTGTAGGAATTACCTCGGGCAGCTGAAGAGGCCAGGGGGGCAGCTGGAGGCAGAAGAGCGTAACCAGGGCCAGACCTCGAGAGGAGTAACAGCACCGGGCACTGCTGGCCGGCAGCTCTGGAGCTGCGGGAGAAGCTCTGGTGGCTCCACAGTCACTCCGCAGTGAGTCTCCTCTGCCCTTAGTAGGTGCTCAGCTTTGTGCACACGTGGAAATGCGAACTCCAAGCAGGGACCTCTGCCTTCTTCTGAGGCTGCTGACTCAAAACTGGGGTTACAGATTCAGAAATCTCTAAGACCAGACAGTTAACCGACCGGTGCGAGTGGGCCGTGGTGCCGGGCTGCCAGGAAAATGTGCTCCTCTTCTGAAGCTGCTCGCACACTCAGCTCTCGCCAAGGCTTGCCCGAGAGGCCAGGGTTCAGTTTTGCCAGATGGACACTGGGAAGAGAAGCTTGTGGGAGAAGTCTCGCAGTCTGTAAACGTCAGTTTGTTTTCCATCACGACAGGATTGTAGGGTTGCCCAGTTTTAGCTAAGAAAATTTAAGAGCGCCCTGTTCAATTTGAACTTCAAATAATAAAAAGTTTTGATGTGTAAATGCCCAGATATGACTTGGGATTTGCTTATATCCAAGACGTATGTTCTTTATCCAGAAATAGAGCTTAGCTCCGTATTATTTCATATTTCATTCAGCAGTCTGAAGTGGGGGAGCAAACACAATTTCTGCTCTCCCTGTGGACTACAGAGCACTTCTCTTTGGGGTGCAGTATAATCAGCTGTGTAAAGCTGAGGGGTCACTGGCAGCAAAGGGTGGGCAAGGAAGGAGGCTGGCCCTGGACACCCTGTGCAGCTTCTCGGGCGACTCACAATGATCTCAGGAAAAACTCTAAGAATGAGGCCTTCGGACGAGAGCAGGAGTTTCAGAAGCGTAGGCTTCCAGCGTGGTCTGTGCCCTGTTATCTTCCCCACTTACTGACCCCTTCCTCTCCCGTTACAGAGACTTCTGCAGCTAAGGAACACAGCCGGGCTGGCTACCCCTGTTGTCCGGCGCCTTTCTTTTCTGGAAGGGATCTAACTTCAATGAATCCACATTGCCAGTGTGGGGTGGGGCAACGATCCTCACTGTTCTGGACTGTGTAAACTCCTACTTGGATCAGAGGTAGTTTGATAGTTTGATGGAGTGTAATAACCATTGACAGTTACAGCAGTAACCATTTGAAGCTGGTCATGGTAGGCATCTTTATACCTTGAAAATGGATAATGCTTTTCTTTTTAACTCACATGGTGGATAATGATAGCAAATGGTGCTTAAATTGAGTTTACTTGTATGTCAGGCTCTACTCTAAATTATTTATATCTGTTATTCCCATGCTGTTGTGTGACTCCTTTGCATTGCTGATAGGGGATTGTTCTTCTTGCTATAAGCCGTTTGCATATCCTTAGGCCAAATGTTTAGGCCAAAGAGATTTCTTTCTTGTGTAAACACAAAAGGTGTATGGTGGCAGGTACTTGTGAGTTAGTTTAATTCCAGATTGATTGCTCCTAGACATCCCGTCTTATTTTCTAACTGTAAGCTCCAGTACCATTTAGATTGGATCTAATTCCTCACCCCCGCCCCATACTCTATGAGGGGTTGGATGGTATCAGGAAAAGAGCCCCCCCATGGCTATGAAACGGGACCCTTAGTATAAACCTTGCTCTGAACCAAAAGATTAAAGCTTAGGTCACAACAGGGCCTAAAGGGACCCCCCAGCACGAAGCAGAGCAAGAGGTTCTGTGCAGAAGGCTCTGCTTGGTTTGGAAGAGACGATCAGTCTGGCATGGGGAACATAGTTTGGATTATATGACGTGATCTCCCCAGGAAAGTTCACCCCATATATTTAATCTCGGGTGTAGTTATACTGTCTCTTCTGTGTTTATCTCAGAACACTAGATATAATATTGTTTATTAGCTTGGGAGGTGAAAAGCAGAACTCTACATTAGCATATCTTAAGCTTAAGCCACAAGGGCTTGGTAAAGAAGGGGCGAGTCGGTTTTGACTTGATTAGGCCTGGCCCCCAGGGGAGGCTGAGGCTTTTGGCTCTGGTGGGCAGATGGACAGGGCACATGGTTGAGACAGATGCGTGTGTGTGGGTGAGCTCTTGGTCAGAGCTTATGGTCAGGGCACTTGGTCAGCAGCACACGGACTGAGGGAGACTGTCAACCAGTGTGGTGGTGGCAGAGTGTTTAACTGTTGTGTGGAGTGAAGTTGGTAGAAGTAAAAGACTTTTGGATTATCTAAACTGCAAGTAAAAGACTTTGGATTATCTAAACTGGACTCATGTTCATCAGTTGGCTTCTGAGTGTTACCAGGGAACCCGACAGACCCCAATGTTGTTAGGGATTCATCTGGCCCCAATATCTGTCTCCCTTGGGTGGTTACAAGAGGCAAGATTATGCTGTGTATTTTTTATTGTCCATAGTTTGGTGCCTGAGTGACTCCATACATTTTAATTCAATTTTATTTCCTATTTTTTAATGATGGAATGTCGGTCAGTGGTTTTCAGTCATTTCTCTGCTTTGTAGGTGCTTGACCTAATCCCTATCCTGTCCTGTAGATTGGAAATTTGCAGATGGTTCTGAAGCATCACTAGGGTTGAAAACTGTTAGTAAATATATAGTGTTGACATACTACATAGTCACAGTTAATGACACATTGCATTTCAGGAGAGTATGTGGATAGTGGTTTTATTTAGCTTCATGATTGGGGACATTACTAGGTGACAAGGCCACTCTGCTTTCTGCATACTCACCTTCGACACTCACACCCAAACCCACAAGGGCAGCCTTGTGCAGGGCTCTGGGTTTCTAGATCTAAGTTGCCTCCTCCCCTCTCTTCACCTACGTCACTGCTTCTCCTTGCAGTTTCCTTGTAAACCTCACAGAAGACCTCAGGTCGGCCTCCTCCGGGCCATTACTGTGCCTCTTATACATTTGCCCCTTTGTGTGATCTCAGCCTGTCATGGGTTAACACTTACAGAGGGTTGAATTTCTCGGCCACTACTCAGACCATTGTTCTGCTTCAAGGTTAAGTTCAATTAATACTGGTCTCACAACATTCTTCTGAAGAAGAATGGGCAGGAGCAATAATGACCTTTCCCCACTTTTTAACTGCATCTTAGAGTGTAGAATTTTCTCAGTACTGGACTACTCAGGAATAGCTCAGTGACTTAGAAGGCTTGCCCTGCCCTGCAAGCTTAAGCCTCACACCATGAGGGAGAGTGCAACAGTTCACCTGTGGAGTTTGGCAATTCCTGCTCTCAGATTCTGGCACCGTCAGCAGTTCCTTGCTGCCCTGCAGCCAGCTGTGTGTGAGCATGACAACAAGGGTGTGCCCCCTGGCAAGCAGCATTACTAAAGAAAACATGTTTAATGGCAGGACCAGGAAGTGTGGCTCCTGGTGAACATGTGAGCAGCTACCAGAACTGGAAAGGAGCAGTCCTCGAGGAAGCCGTGGCTGAGCACTGCGACCTTGCAAGCACCACGGCCAAGCATGTGTGTGACCCTGGGTCGTTCCAGCTGCTGTAGCAAGAGGAGCAAAGAGCAGGGGTCTGGGGGATAAAACAGATCAAAACAAAAGCACTGTTGAGCCAGCTCTTCACAAAATAGATAGCTCCTCAAAGCAATAGGATTCTGCAGCCATTGAGATATGAGATTGGTCAGTTATCAGCAGATCCATTACCGGTTTTTCTTATGACATTAAAATGGGATATTTCCGTGTCTGAAATCATGTAAGCTCCATGAATTCTCCTTTAGATGAACTGCCTGGTCTCCATGTAAATTTCCTTTGAGGTTCACTTGGTGACAAAACTAAACTTCCCACAACTAAAACAACTTATCAGGGGAGGGTAAGTTGTTTGTGAAGGGGCATTGGGCTGGGAATTTTGCAGTTACAGATATTTGCTGTTTACCTGTCCTGAGAAACTTTCTATCAAGGTTTTAAGTCTGTAAAGTTAAAATTATAGTTAGGTACCTATTGGTTGATGCTTGATTGAGCGATTGAGCACTCTAGGTGTTACTCAGGGGACCAGAAGACCCACCATTGGTTCTTCTCCATTTGGGTTCAATACTATGTGAGGCCTGTGATGATGCCCATGTTGGGGCAACCTGAGCCACCCTAGCTGTGCTCCACTCACATTGTGGTAATAGGAGTCAAGCTGAGTTGCACTCATGCCGGACAAGGGGCCCTAACCACTGTATTATCTTCCAGCCCCTGGATTGTTTACATATTTAACATCTTTCCCCCCTTTATTTGCAGCTCATTTATAATAGCTTTGCTCAGTTCTTAGTGAAGGAGAAGGGTTATGACAAGGAACTGCTCACTGTCACTCCAGAGGATTGGGATTTTTGGTAAGTTTAATTAAGGCATACATCTCTCTGATTCTTAGTTCTTGCTGATAATGTATTAATGCTTCCACGCCTGCAGAGACAGTGCACGGAATGTGAAGTTGAACGAAAAGGACAAATGCCTCTGTACTAAAGCTGTTTTTTTTTATTTTAATGAATTAAAGTCCTGTTTGGTTTAACCTTTGACTTACTTTATTAAATCCTATAATAAAAGACATTTGAAGCCAATACGAATATTTTTGGTGTGGTTTAAGTTTGTGGTTAAGAGTTATAAAGATCATTAAGAACTGTATCTAACATTTATATATTTTTGTTTGTTCTGTTGCCTTTTAAACAAAGAGCTAGAGGAGAAGAGGGGGAATGTGTTTGGATTGAGAGGAACTATTGGTTTCCTTAATTTGGTAGGCCATTCTCTGTCTAAGCTTCTTAACTTCTTCTGAGTTAAAATTCTCAGGCTACCTTTCTATTTCTTCTTATAAACACTAAAAGCAAATACAAATTCATTAAGAGACTTTTAGGGGTAGAATGAGGGGCACCACACCTGATGATACTCAGCAGTTAACTTCTGGCTGCACTCAGGAGGTACTCCTGGTGATGCTCAGGACACCATATGGGATGCCAGGGATCGAACCTGGTCAACCGCATGCAAGGCAAGCACGCTACCAGCTGTGCTGTTGCTCCAGTCCCTTATTGAGCCACTTTACATTGTTTAGTTGACAATATTGATCCTAAAACATGTGAAAAGTATATACATAAATAATTCTAGAGCAGTGATTTTCCTCTCATGCATTCCTCCCTTTGGTTCATCCTTCTTTTTTATAGATCAACATTCTCATTCATCTTTTATTTATTTATTTATCTATTTATTTATTTATTTAGCTTTTTTTGGGTCACTCCCAGCAATGCTCAGGGGTTACTCCTGACTCTTTGCTCAGGAATTACTTCTGGCAGTGCTCGGGGGACCATATGGGATGCCAGGGATCGAACCGGGGTCAGCCTCGTGCAAGGCAAACACCCTACCCGCTGGACTATTGCTCCGGCCCCTGGTTCTTCCTTTTTTGACTTACTCATTTTGGAAAAGGAGGAGCAGAAACATTTCAACAGTGAAAGCTCTGACTGGAATTTTTACTGTGGACCAAAGTCTCCAATGTTTCTGAAGTGCCCTGCTGTTTTTTTTTTGCTTAATTTTTTTTGATATTTGGTGACTGTTATTTCTCCTTGCTTATTTATTCATGGTAATGAATCTATACCCTTTTCTCCCTGAACCCCACAACTCTTACTATGAAGAGCCTAAATCTTAGTATTTAACTTTCTTTTAGTAATTTTCAATAATATGCCTTGCCCAGAAGGCAATTTCTTATTTTCTGCTCAAAATCAAGGTACAGACTAAAGGATAGAAGAGAGGGGCCAGAGCAGTCTGACAGCGGGTAGGGCGCTTGCCTTGCACATGGCTGATCTGGGCTCGATCCCCTGTGTTCCATATGGGCCCCAAGCAACACCAGGAGTGATTCCTGAGTGCAGAACTAGGAATACCCCTGAGCATCGCAGGATGTGACCCAAAAAAGCAAAAAAAAAAAATTAATAAAATTAAAAAATGGAATATAGGAGAAACCCTGGTTAAGAGATTAATTTGTAGAATATAAATGGGTGTGTGTGTTTTATTTAATGGCAAACATTTGCTGCTTTTCACAGAGACTTATAGTGATGTTCATTTTGTTTTTCTCTGTGAGTTTAAAATGTCCTTTTTTAAACACTGGAGGATTTTACAAACCTAGCAGGCTGTTCTTCATTTGCCCACATAACAGTTTTCCTAATATTCTTGCTCTGTGGATATTTAATTTTAGAATTCCTAGATACTCTTACTCATTTGCACAACATATCATTCATCTGAGTGGGATGATCTCCTGTAAGCATTGTGACTTCTTAAAAATACGAATTCTTTTCGGCTAGCCAACTATATGAACTGATCGGTAAACACTTTGCTTTTTTCAGTTGCAAGGGCTTGGCTTTGGATCTGGAAGATGGGAGTTTTATTAAACTTGCAGAAAATGGCACTGTGCTCAGGTAATAACACATAAAGTTAAACGTTGGGTTCATATTTTTTAAATGATTATTTTATTAGAGAACTGCATTTATAAAGTGATCATTGAGTTTTAGGCATATAATGTTCTAGCATACAACCTAGTGTCAGCCTCCCACCACTAGTGTTCCCAGTCATTCCCGGCCCCTTTGCCAGCCTGCCACCTTCACAGTCACATTTTAAAATTTGGTTGCTGTAGTATTCACTATTAGCAGTAAAGCTTCCAGTGTCCTGAAAATGTTTTGTTCAGGACACTGGAAGCTTCTTTTAGGACACTTTTCATTTCTCTCTCTTGCTTTGTCCCTGGTTTTTTTTTGCTGTCTCTCTAGTGTTCTAGTTCAAATCATACCATAATAGTTTCTTCAGATTGTGTTTATTATGGATTTAATGCTCTTCCTTCTCTTTTCATGACTGGTTACTTCAAACCCCTTCCACTGAATAATATTCCATTGTTTGGGTGGATCAGAGTTTGTTGATCAACCAAAGATGTTTTCTTTTCTTCCAAGGTTTATCCTTTGTTTCACTCGTATCACTTTGTCGTCCCTTTGTTTGTTGTTTATCGATTTGCTTGAGCAGGCGCCAGTAATGTCTGCATTCTTGGCAATGAGGTCCATTATTGTTACTGTTTCTGGAATATCGAATACACCACGAGTAGCTTGCCAGACTCTGCCGTGGTTCTGGGTTCATCCCAGGGGCCCAGGGGATCCTTTGTATACATTCTCCCTTTTTTTTTTTTGCTTTTTTGGGTTACACCCGGCAATGCTCAGGGGTTTCTCCTAGCTCTGCCCTCAAGAATCTTTCCTGGCGGTGCTTGGGGGACCATATGGGATGCCGGGGATCGAACCCAGGCTGGCACAGGCCGGCAGGGTGCAAGACAAATGCCCTACCCACTGGGCGATCGCTCCAGCCCCTACATTCTCCCTTTTGGTGATTCTTTTTTTTGCGTGGGACAAATCACTCTCCAGATTTTCTCTTAAGGTGCCTAGAACAGTATAGATCCTAAAACTGATTATTATTCATCTGTATGATTTTGCTAGGGAGATAAAGTGTTGCTCAGGGGTCCGGGCACCACTCCTGTGGTACTTTGCTAACGGGGCCTGTGATTCAGTGTTAAGCTGAGGATACGGTAAAGCTCAGGCTCTGAGGTGCTGTGAATCTCTAGGGCCACTGAATGGTGCTTGGAGCTTCTGGAGCTACACTTATGCTCAGGAAGCTGTGTGGAGCTGGGGTCGGAACCCATGTCACTGTATTCTAGAACTGTCTCCTTGGCCTCTTCATTTGTACTCCCCCCCTCCAGGAAATGAGTAGATCTATGCTTATATGTATATACGTGCAGAATACAGCTTTGATCATGACTTTTAACTACACTGGAACATTCTTATAGAGAATTTGGTTATCTTCTGTTACATGGAACTGTTCACAGTGTTGTTTTCTCTGTTGTTATGTCTCTGTGGTCCCACTCCTAATGACTTCTCGGTCTCACCCTCTTCATTCAAGTTCTTTGCTAACATATATATATATATATATATTTAAAATTTTTATTATATCACCGTGAGATATACAGTTACAAAAGTGTTCATATTGGGTTTCAGTCATACAGTGTTCCAACACCCATCTCTCCACCAGTGCCCATTTCCCTCCACCAATGTTCCATGATTTCCTCCCCCTCCCCGCCTGTATCTATGGCAGGCAATTCTTACCCCTCTCTCTCTCTCTCTCTCTCTCTCTCTCTCTCTCTCTCTCTCTCTCTCTCTCTGTATTTCTCTCTCTCTCCTCCCCTCTTCTTCTTACTTCTTTTACACACTGCGACTTGCAATAAAGATGGCAATATTTTAATGGTCAAGGGATCCAAACATCAAGAAAGATGCTCACTCAAACATTTTTTGTAACCAGTAACAGGCCATCAAATATTTTAAGCAACTGCTAATAGACCTGAAAGGGTATATTGACAACAGCACAATAGTTGTTGAAAACGTTACCTTTTATTTTTATTTATTTGATTTTTTGGGCGCACTTGGTGTTGCTCAGGGTTTATTCTTGGCTTTCAGCTCAGGTTCACTAAGGAAGAGGCTCAGGGCACCATCAGTGTGTCAGGGTTCAACCCTGGCTTGATGTAGGGAAGACCTGCTGTGTTATCTCTGTAACTTCAGTAGCTGGAGACTTAAACACTCTATCACTTAGGGATAGGTGAGCTAGGCAAAAACTAAAAAAAAAAATAGTGACCTTAAAAGAAGTAATGAAAGAGGTGTCCCTAGTAGACACTTCTAGGGACCTTCATACCCCAAAAATCTAGTATATATTATTCTCCAGGGCACGTGGGACATTCTCCAAAATAAACCACATACTGGGTCATAAAACATGCTCCATGATATAGAGAAGATGGACCTAATGCCAGCTATCTTCTCAGACTATGATTTTTTTAAGTATTTTATTATACCACCATGAGATATACAATTACAAAGATCACTGTATCACTGTCTTCCCGTTCATCATCGATTTGCTTGAGCGGGCCCCAGTAACATCTCCATATGTCCTGTCTCATGCTAGTAGAGCCCAAGGGCATCTGCTTGCTCCAGGAACATAAAGAGCCTCAATTCATTCTGGAATGAGGTCTATAACTGTTACTGGTATTTGGCATATATATGAAATACAACACGGGTAGCTTGCCAGGCTCTGCCGTGCAGGTAGCATACTCTTGTAGGCATCTCTAAGTCCAGCATATATTGATGAACTGCACTGCCGCTTGCGGCCACGTAAGCCCGGGCGCTGATAGGCTGGTCTGCTGGGTGGAGGTCTGACGAGAGAGAAGTCCGGATGTGGAAAATGGAGGCCCTCATGGAGTGGGGGGGTCGTCTGGCTTGTTGCGAGGCTCTGCTGGGGTGTTGGGCCAGGGCTAGAACCCACCATCCGTCCCGGGCACCTTGTGAGCGGCTGGTCACAGGGAGACCCAGTAGCAGCTCTGCCCATGTCTGCGAGTCTCAAAGATATACAAAGATATACAATTACAAAGTTTATATTTGGGTTTTGGTCATACAGTGTTCCAGCACCAATCCCTCCACCAGTGCCCATCTCCCACCACCAATGTCCCGGTTCCCTTCCCCCCCTCCCCCAGACCTCCTCCATGGCAGGTTCTTTATTTCTTTCCCTTTATCTCTCTTTCTCTTTTCCTTCCCTTCCAGACTATGGATTACAGAACATATATTAAAGGGTTGTCATGTGTATCTTTTTGCCTGTATTTAATGCTCAGTTCTAGGTTGGCATTAGTACTTTCTACAATTAGTTTGCTAACATATATTTTTTCTGCATGTTTTATTATATTTTTGGTACCTGATTACATCAACTATGTGATTCCTTATTTATCATTTCTCACTCAGGATTTTCCCATTTTTACACAGAGCTTTACAGCATGTTCATCTCTATATAAAAAGGAGCACATTTGTGATTTGCCTTATTTATTTATTTGTTTATTGCCCTTCTTGGGGGAGGATCATACCCTGTGATGCTGAGAGGTTACTCTGGCTCTGCACTCCGCTGGAAGTGCTTGGGGCCCATATGGGAGACCGGGGATTGAATCCAGGTCAGCAGCATGCAAGGCAAATGCCCTACCCTCTGTGCTGTTGCTCTGGACCCTGCCCTCTTATTTTAGGTCATTTCCCTTTTTATTCTGCTTTGCTGCTGTAATATAACATAAAAAGAGAATGCTACTCCCTTACATTATAATACTGTAATAAGCTACATAATATCAACTGGTTTTCAGTGGAGCAAAATGTCTGTTTGAATTCATTTTCTCATGTTTTTCAAGGAACTATGCAGAAGTGGAATGACAGAATATTCCACAATCACCAAAAATAAATGAATATTTATTTATTAATAAATAGTCAATATTTATTAGGGGGTAGAGTGATAGCACACCCTGCCCCGTGCTATCATTCCAGTCTGTTGAAATTTCTGATTTTAAAGTTTTGAGCAGTCTCCTCACTGCTTTTCCTCATGGCTTTATTGGTTTGCATTCCTGCCTGTAGGGTTCTCTTCTTTCTACAGCCTTTCCAACATTTGTTGTTTCTTATCTTTTAGATAACAGCCAATCTTATAAATAGATGTGATTGTTTGAATTTGCATTTCCCTGATAATAAGTGATACTGAGCATCTATTCATGTGCTTCTTGGCCATTTATATGTCTTCTTTGGAGAGGCATCCAGTTCTTCCTGTTTATGAATTACCTTTTATTGTTGAAATTTATGACTTCTCCATACATTTTGGATATTAACCTCTTGTTGGACAGATGATATTGATATGTTTTTGTCCCATGAGTAAGATGTATTTTTGTTATATTAATAGTTTGTCTTACAGATTGTTTTCCACTATGCCTATCTTTGGGTTGATGGAGTGTTGATTTACTTTTTGCTTTTGTTTCCCTCACCCTTGGGTGATTCTCCAACCATATTGATGTCCATGTTTTCTTCTAAGTATTTTACGTTTGGGGGTAAAAAGCATTTTACGTTTGGGGGTAAAAGCATTTTACGTTTGGGGGTAAAAGCATTTTAAGCCCAGAAAATAGCTACTTTTTTGTATTGCTGTTCTGTATTTTGCAACTTTTGTCTTGCTGTTACTCATTGTGAATTTAGCCATGGTGTCTTTATGAGGGTAGTGCTTCCCTGTCTGTCTCTCTTGCTCCCCCATTCCCTGGCTTCTAAGCACCTTCGCCTCTGCCCACCAGAGCCCACCCCTCCTGTGGGCCGGAACTCTTTGAAGTATACTGCTCTTTTCACTCACTCCTCTTTGTTTTTCTGCTGCCGGAGTATTTTCCCACTCTGTCCACAATTTTTTTTTCACTTGCCAGAGACCGCAGACCATGCATGTGGCAGTCATCTTGGCACCTGCGTTTCTATAGAGCCATCTTCCAGCCCCGTTCTCACCAGAAGAATAGTTGCACCATTGGGATCAGTAGAATTCCCTTAGAGGATTCTGGCATCACTGGGCTTGAACTCATTACCTTGTGCTTGCCAGGAAAGTGCCTTTAACCATTGAGCCATCTTCTGTGCCCTTAATGGTTGCAGTTAGTCTCATTTTATCTTCATAGTTAAATAACTTCCTTGGAAAAGTTTGTGTGTCATATTTCTTCCAGAAAAGTTTACATATCACAGGTCCAGAGAAAATACCACAATGTAGACCTTAGTGTGACCTGTTTGTTATCACATGCTCATCGTCAGTGAATTAGAGGAAGAGCTGTAGTCATCTGAGGAACTCCAGTGCTAAACATAACACTTAGATAGTTATAGAAGGGCCAATAGCAGCGTATGAGAGGAAGGGACATTCCAAGGCGTCATTGGTGAGCTGAGTGGCCCCTCTCTTCAAACAGGGCAAGCAATGGCACAAAAATGATGACTGCCGAAGCCTTGGCGAAAGAATATGGCAGGAAGGAGTGGAAGCACTTCATGTCGGACACAGAGATGGCATGCCGCTCAGGTAAGACGCACTCAGGATAGCGGTGACTGCCTTGGTTTTGGTCCCTGATCCTGGAGCCTAAAGGTACGCCCTGTCTATCCTGCCAGGCAGGATGCACCATGAAGCAGCTGCCATTTTACAACAGTAATGATATATTTTTCCTCCCTGTCAGATTTCTCTGTAGCATTTTACTCTGTTTTATTGGATATTTTGTTAATGACTTTGGTCACAGCTGGTGATGCTAGAGGTTACTCCTGGCGGTGCTCAGGGGGACCATATGGGATGGCAGGGATTGAACCCGGGTCATCCGCATGCCAGGTAAATGCCCTACCCATTTACTATCGCTTGGCTCCTGTTCTTGATTAAAGAATAGTAGGACTAAGGTATAAAACATTTCTTAATTCTTTGTATCCTTTATAGATGCATGTGCTCAGTCTTTAATTTTATTTCTCCGTCCTTTTCTCCCTGTTTTCTTTTTTATTTATTGTTCACTGTATCACTGTATCACTGTCTTCTCGTTCATCATTGATTTGCTCGAGCGGGCACCAGTAACATCTCCATACGTCCTGCACATGCTAGTGTAGCCCAAAATATCAAATTTATTTTTAATACTTTATTTTATTTTCTCCCTGTTTTTGTGTCACTGCCCTCTTCTAGTTTAGAATTGTCTTTTTTTGGTTGGGGAGACGTCACACTGGCAGTGCTTACTCCTGGCTCTGCACTCAGAAATTACTCCTGATAGTGCTCTGGGGACTAGATAGGATGACGGGTATTGAACCCAGGTCTGCTGTGTGCAAGGCAAGCTCCTTAACTGCTGTACTATCCCTCTGGCCCAGAATTGTCCTTTCTTGCCAATTCTAGTATCTTCTGGTTTGACTGTTATTTTAAATTTAAGCTTATACATATCTTTCCACTGTCTTTAATGTGAAAAGATTTTTTTTCAAATATTTTTGTAGACATTAGAAGGCAGTGATGTAGCTTAGTGGTAGAACACTTGTCTTGTATGTGGTAGACCCTTAGGTCAGTCCCTGGTACCAAAAACTAAACAAGACATTTTATGCAGATATTAGACTTGAACACTCCTCTTTCACTGCTAGGTAACTCATCTAGGCAAAAACTCAGCAATGAAACTGTGGCCTTGGAGGACTAAATGGAAGACCTGGGCCTAGCACACATACTGGGCCCCTCACCCCTCAGAAGTTGAGTGCATACCCTTCTTTGTGTACGGGGGCATTCTCCAAGATAGAGCACAAACTAGGTCATAAAACATATCTCCTTAAAGTCAAGAAGATAGGAATCAAATAAACTGTCCTCTCGATCACAAGACTTTGAAAATGGAAATTAATCAGAAACAGAAAGGTAGCAAAAAAAATTCAAACACTTGGATACTAAACAACTTAATATGGAACAACCAGTGGGTCAAAGAAGAAATCAGAGAGGAAATCAAAAAGATTCCTAAAAACAAATGAGAATGAAGATGCATGAATTACTAGACATATGGAATACAGGAAAAGCCATGTGAAGAGGAATGTTCGTAGCGTACAGTCATTAGGAAGCAAGAAAAGGCCCACATAAATAAAAAGTTCATACTTTAAGTAGCCAGAAAAATACCAACAAAATGAACCCAAAATAAACAGAAGGAAGGAAATAATAAAACTTAGCACAGAACTTAATAAAATGGAAACTGAAAAAAAAATTCCAAACATCAACAAAACCATGAGCTGTTTTTTGGAAAGAATAAGCAAAGTTGACAACTGTTAGTAGACTTTGAGTTTAGAGAAAAAACTGTTGTAAACCAAATTCGAAATGAAAAGAGGTATCACAGTAGATACCAATGTAATTCAAAGAATCATCGGAAATTATTTTCTACATTTTGATATCATGAAACTGGAGAACCTATAAAGAAGGTTGCATTTAAAAAAATTTTTATTATACCACCATGAGATATAGACGGGTGCATTTTTTGGATTTCTGTAACCTCCCAAGGTTGAATTGATGAAACATCCCCTGAGCAGGCCAGATACTTTCAAGGAAATTAAAGTGGTAATCAAACGGCTCCCCCAAATATAAAAGCCCAGGCCCAAATGGGTTTACTAGTGTGTCTTTCAAATCTTTAAAGGTCTACTCCCAATCCCTTCCAACATTTCCAGAAAGTTGAAGAAACATTAATCTTCCAAAAGAGCTTTTATGATGCAAACATTATCAAAAGCTGACAGAGACATAATCAAAAAGAAAACTATACACCTATATCACTGATGAACATAGATGCAAAGATACTCAACAAAATATTATCATATCAGACCCTTTTAAACACTAAAAGGATCACATACCGTGATCAAGTAGGATCCATACCAGGAATACAAAGTTGGTTTAATATATTAATATATGCAAGCTAATCAGTATAATATACCATGTCATCACGAGGAAAAAAAAAATCATGTGATCATATCAGTAGATGGAGAGAAAGCATTTGACAAGATCTCAAGCCAATTTGTGATCACAATGTCTCAATAAAATGGGAGTTGAAGGAACGTTCCTCAACATACTTAAAGCCATTTATCCCAGTCCCACAATAAATGTTAGACTCAATGGAGAAAAACTGAAAACCTCCCTCAGATACCAGGCATAAGAGAAGCTGCCCACTCTTGCCACTACTCTTACATAGTTTTAGTCTTTGCCAGAGCAGTTAGACAAGAAAGAGATTAAAGACATCCTGATTGGAAAAGAAATCAGACTTTCAATATTTGCAGATGACTTAATACTATATTTAGAAAACTCTTTAAGACTACAAAAAAAAGCTCCTAGAAACTTGTACAGTAAAGTGGCCAACTAAAAATTAATGTGCAGAAATCCATGTCTTTTCCATATATAAATAATAAGAGATTTTAAAAAAATTCCATTCACAGTTACACCTTAGACAAGACAATCAGATACCTAGAAATCAGCTTAACAAAAGAGATGAAGCACTTATGTAAAGATAAGTCACTACTACAAGAAATATAAAAGTGTACAAGGACATGGAAATAATCACATTGAAAGAATTAATGTTGTTAAAATGATGGTGTTGCCCAACGTACCATACAGATTCAGTGCAGCCCCTATAAAAATGCCCGTTACAGTTTTAAAGATATTAACACAGTTGAAATTTATATGAAGTAATAGCCCCCCTTCCCCGCTCGAATATCCAAATTAGTACTAGGGAAAAAGAAGTTGGGAGGTATCTCTTTACTCAATTTTAAATTTCACTGTGAAGTAAGAGTAATGAAAAGTGTGTTACTGGACTAAGAATAGACTCTCAGACCACCAGAATAGAATTGAATGTCCAGAGGCAGATCCTCTTGTATATGGGTAGCTAGTCTTTGACAGTGGAGCAAAGCTATGAGTGAGGCACGGACAGCCTCTTCAACAAATACTCCGCCTCTTCAACAAATATTCCACATCATTTGTCGTCTGGAAAATTCAAATCAAAACAATGAGATCTTGCAACAATGAGGCTTTCACACATAACAAACAAGAACAACCCATGACTTTGGGGGAAAGGAGTACTCTTTCACTGCTGGTAGCAGTATTGATTAGTCTGTCCTTTTTGGAAAATAAAATGCCACTTCTCAAAAACTAAGACTTGAGCTTCCATATGATCCAGCAGTTCCACAGTGGAGTATTTGTCAGCTGTAGTGAAAGATGAAATCATGCAGTTTGTTGCTACATGGGTGGATTTGGAGAGCATCATGTTGAGTGAAGTGAGGAGAGGATTAGAGACAGTCGCCTCATTCATATGTAGGATGTAAAGTAACAAAAATAACAAATACACAGTCAGCAGAATCTGAGAACTGGACTTTAGTAGGAAGCATAGCACTGCAGGGAAGCTGCCAGGGAATAGGAAAATGGGAGGGGAGGAACTCTGGGACAGTGGTGGAGGGAAGCAAACGCTAGTGGTGGAGGATGATGCTGGAATGTTTCCTGCCATTAACAGTATTGCAAGTCATAGTGCTTAAAATAAAGGTTTAAATCACTTCTTGATCACTTGACATCCCGTTATTCGTCGATTAGCTCGAGCGGGCACTAGTAACTTTTCCATTTCTCCCTGTCACATGCCAGTGTAGCCCAATGGCATCTGCTTGCTCCAGGAATACAAAGAGCCTCAAACCATTTGTTTAGGGTCTTGACGAAAAAGGCGGACCATCTTGTAGGTGGGCGGCCACGTGATCTTTGAGATCCCATGGGATCCGGTCGGTAATGGCTCTAGTCCAGTGGTTGTCTCCAATTTGAATTCCAGCCCATCTGATTTTTGATGCCTTTTGCAAACAAGACAGCATCCCTGACTCTGGAACAGTGACAGAGGTCAGAACTCTGGATTCCTTGTTTAACTTGAGTGAGGCGTGATATTTCAAGCATAGCTCTTTCAATTCGTCTTTGGGGAGGTGCTAATAGCATTCTCATCCTGCTTTCTTAGGGCCCAGGTCACTGAGGCATATGTTAATGCAGGGAGAATGGTGGAGTTGAAGAGATGTGCCCGGAGCCGGAGGTTCTTTGTCTTTTTCGCTATTTCTTTGATACTTTTGAAGGCATTCCATGCCACTCTCTTCCCTCCTGCGCAGCTCAGGTTTTAGGTCGTTCTTCATGTTGACTTCTCAACCTAGGTACACATAACTGCTGCATTCAGAGATGTTTGTTCCATTGAGAGTAATGGGGCCTCTGGAAGTAGTTCATTTTTCATGAACATAGTTTTGTTCAGATTCAGCTGTAGACCTATCTTTCCACATTCTCGGTCGAAGTCAGCCAGCATTTGTGCCGCTTGGCTAATGTTTGGTGTTATTAGAATGATGTCAATTTTTTTTCGATGTCAATTTTTAATCACAGTGATTAGTTTCATATCTGTATTTTCCCCATTCTACCATTTTTCAGTACACCTCCTTGACTTTAGAAAATATAACCTGAAAATGTTTCAACTTGTCATTGTTGTGTTTGTTGTGTTAAGTTTGCTGTCTTTGAAGGGATTCGCTTCTCTCTCCCCTTTTAATAGTGAGATGAAAATTACTGTCTTCCCGTTCATCATTGATTTGCTTGAGCGGGCACCAGTAACATCTCCATATGACCTGTCTCATGCAAGTAGAGCCCAAGGGCACCTGCTTGCTCCAGGAACATAAAGAGCCTCAAACCATTCCATCAGGTCATGGGAATGAGGTCTATAATTATTACTGGTATCTGGCATATCAAATACAACACAGGTAGCTTGCCAGGCTCTGCCATGCGGGTAGCATACTCTTGTAGTCATCTCAAAATCCAGCATTTATTGATGAACCGCATGGCAGCAAGCGGCCGTGTGAGCTGGGCTGTGATAGGCTGGTCTGCTGGGTGGAGTTCTGATGAGGGGGAAGTCTGGATGTGGAAAATGGAGGTCCTCATGGAGTGGGGGTCGTCTGGCTTGTTGTGAGGCTCTGCTGGGGTGGTGAGCCAGGGCTAGAACCTGCCATCCCTCCTGGGCACTTCATGAGCGGCTGGGCACAGTGGAGAGGCAGTAGCAGCTCTGCCCCATGTCTGTCTCTGGATCAGCATACCTGGGTCGGATTAAAAGACTGCAGCAGGGTGGATCTCAATGAGCCTGGCTGTGATAGGCTGGTCTGCTGGGTGGAGTTCTGACGAGGGGGAAGTCCAGATGTGGAAAATGGAGGTCCTCAGGGAGTGGGGGTCAGTGAGATGGAAATGTCAGGAAGAAAATGACTCTTGTTAAAAATAGTTGATGGGAAAACCTAAATTCCATATTGAGGTTACATAAAGAACGTTTTCAAATATCTCAAGTCTGAATAGTGCAAGTTAAATGGGCGAATAGCTTTTATAAAGTTGCACAGAAAATAACTGTTGTCTTTCTTGGCAGTTACAAATAATTTCCTTTGCTCCTCCAGAAAAGCTTAGCACATAGTTCAGTGCTTCGCTTTTAGATCCCTGAAGTCACCAGTGATTTAAGGCAGATGCTCTTTACTTGGAAAGAGCTTTCACCCAACTTGTGTGCTCACAGCTCTGCCCAGTGAGGGGTGGGCACTGTTTCCTGGAATCCACCGCTTTCCCGCTGCCTTAATTTGCCCTTAAAATTTCTGAGGCTTGTGGGAACCAGAGGTATAGTTTGGTGGGTAGGGAATTTACCCTGCATGTAGCGACTTGGTTTTCATCCCAGAAGTGTCCATGGTCTCCTGAGCATCTTCAGGAGTGATCCCTGAGCACTGCTGGGTATAGGTATGACCCCTAAACAATATGAACAAAACAAAAGGAGGATGGGCCTGTGATTTCAGAACCCAGCTACTTGAAAAAATAATGTGAGCATATGGGTAGGGAAGTTAAATATCAAAGGGAATAAAATAAAAAGTCATTATCTCCAATCCCTATCTTAAAAAATTTCCTTTACCCTTGCTTTTTATTCGTATTTTATCACTGTCATTAAGACAACACATTTCCAATAATGTTAGCATTTATGGACTTTCCATACAGTTACCATCCCTCCTTACCACCAGACTGCCCAGGACCCTCCACCAGTGTGCTAATGTTATTGTTGATAGGCCTCTTCACCCTGTCTAAGCATATCTTTTTAAGTTTGAATCACGTATTTTCAGTACTTATTTTTTTGATCATGTTGCAGATACACTTAGACTAACACATAGGTGTACCTCATCCATTTTAAAATGCTGGCTTTTTAGTGCCTGCATTATTATTATATGTGGTCTTTTTCAACTTTGTCACGCATGCAAATAAGTTCTTGCTGGGTTCATGGACCAGCAGTTGAGAAACACTGAGTAACCTGACAAAATGAGTTCCCTTGTGACAGTTTTGTTATGCCTGGTGCTTGACTGTTCCATTACAAGTCTGCATTGACTTGGTTGTTGTTGTTGTTGTTGTTGTTTTCCTTTGAGTCACACTCAGCAATGCTCAGGGGTTACTCCTGGCTCTGCACTCAGGAATTTCTCCTGGTGGTGCTCGGCATGAGGAATGGGATCCCATATGGGACACTAGACATGGAACCTGGGTCGGCCACATGCAAGGCAAACACCCTACCCACTGTACTGTTTCTATGGCTCCAAACTTTGGTTTTTATACATAAGTATTTTGTACCTTAGTAAATATATTTACCGTAAATTGCTAAAAGTACAGTAAATTGTTTGAAGAATATGCAGGTTTTATTAAGGAGGCGTGTCATATGAAGGCTTTGACCCTCCACCTCCTATGAGTGAAAATAGCTCGTTGTTAAGGGAGTGACCAGTGACTTCAGTGATTAATATTAAGTAAAAGTAATCATTTTATTAATATGCAGGTTTTATTTTTATGTACAGTTTTGTTCTATATTATGTATTTTCATCCTCGGAGTTAAATAAGCTGTAATGTCCTCCCTGTCTGTTCAGGGGAAATTGAAATGATACACCCTTTCAAGGACAATTCACTTAAACCATTTTCAAGGGTTTGGCCTCACATCAGTATGGAACTTCTTACCAGTTGATTTCAGAGAGCAAGTCCTTTTGCTGTCTCCTGGTCCCTTTGGCAGATTATGCAGCAGCAATTTCGGTGTAAAAAAAATCACAAGGGGTTTGGAGGCAGCTTGTCTTGGACCTTATTGAGTCTTGCTACTTGCAGGGGTAAAGAAATTGACAAATTTCAAGCCCCACTTCCTATCGGCTTTGTCCTTAATGGAGATAATTCCACTTGGGTATGACTTGATATTAATAATTACTTGGTATTACTAGTGTATTATTCTTGGGTATGGGGGAGGAGAGTGAGAACTTAGATTAGTCTAATGTTAACTTATATTATGTTAATTGTTCTGTTTTTCTCCTTCATTCTTTTTCTCCTGTTGTTGTCTCTGAGTATATAGTGTTGGCATGGGTTGTTAGGGAATGGTTTTATTGCATGCCAAACTTTATGAGCATAGATAACACTTGGTCTTGATTCATGGGTTTGTTCTATACAACTGAAGTCACTGGTCACTCCCTTAACAATGAGCTATTTTCACTGTTAGAAGATGGAGGGTCAAAGCTTTGCTATGACACGTTCCTGGAAATTTGTTGTTGGCAAAGTCTCTGATCTAGTCAAGTCAAGCTGAACTAGTTTGACATAGTGTTCATACAGTGACTGTTAGACTGTCACATTATGGCTGGGAACGAGGGGTCTCTGAGCCTTTCTACTTAAAACTTTTAGTTATTTACTTGATTTGACTCCAATCAAGACTAATCAATATTTCAACGCCCGAACTGAATTGCATGTGTAAATAGACTCCACCTACTGATTTTGTTTGATTTGTGTATTGAGTTCTCTAGGTTGGGTTTCCCTAAAGCAAAATTGGGTGCTCCAGATGTGATAGGAACAAAGGGGGTTCTGGAGAGGGGGAGTGATGGCAGGAGAAAAACAGGAACTGCAGTCTACTGGGAATTTGAGGTAACTCCAGGTCACAGGAAGTTGGGCCACTTCTTGTGCTTGAAATGTGTTGATTTTGCTTAACTGTGATTAGAATCAAAAAGGTTGAAGGACGTGTGACATTGTCTAAAGTGTCTGCCCAGGGACAGCAGGTTGCTGTTGACACATGACCAAGGAAGAGCTCAAGTTTAATTCTTCCCTAGTGCCAGTTAGAGAAATACATTTCCTCACCTCTCTGAGATCGCAGATGTCCTGTGTTCCTGAGTCTTTTGAAGATAAACATACTGTGACTTCATATGCGATGAGTTTTTTTAAAGTTCCTGTTATCATCCAGGTTGTTCTCACATCGAACTGAAATTTGTCTGACAGTTCATAAAATTGCAAAAAACTATATTGTGGTTCTGTTGGTGGAAAACCATCACTTAGGGGAAAGGCACAATTGCATGGAGCTCTATGTTGGGTTATTTTAAAATTCAGGGACATTGTTAATAAGAATTGTGGTATTTTCTTAATCCATTAAGAAAATTTGGGGATAATCTCTTCATTATATTTTTCAAAATAATTCAGTGTTCTTAAAAAACAGGAATATCATGTTTTAGCTTTTTAATAATTGCTTCATAGCTTAAATCTTCAAATGCTGATGCTTCTTCAGCCAAGTATCTGGCTTGAATAAACAAAGCATTAATTTTTCCCTACTTTGCTATTTTATTTTCTAGGAAAATATTATTTTTATGATAACTACTTTGATCTACCAGGAGCACTTCTATGTGCCAGAGTGGTGGACACTTTAACAAAGGTGAGTGAAGACACAGCTTTTTAGAAATAGTGGTATGTAGTTAGTCATAATAGAGGGCTTGATTATATCTGTATATTTTGAATTGAGTGTTGATTTTTTTTATGGAGCATGCCTGGCTGTGCTCAGAGCTTTCTCCTGGCTCTTTGTTCAGGGATAGCTTCTTTTTGGTGCTTAGGCGACCATCTGGGATGTGAACAGTCAAACCTGGGTCCACCAGATATATGGCAAGGAGTTTACCCATGGTACTATCTATGTTTCAGGGTTTACCGAGGAAGAAAATTGGAATTTCATAAAATATTGGAAAAATAAATGACTGGCAGTTTTCTGCAGAACAATAAGCCTAATATCCAGTAGGGGGTGCAAAAGCAGAGAAGAAAATACATAATTTAGATCTGGACAAATAAATTCTTGATTTCATTAAAATAAAAATACAAGGTAAAGGGGCTGGAGCGATAGCACAGTGGGTAGGGCGTTTGCCTTGCATGCAGCCAACCCGGGTTCGATCCCCAGCATCCCATATGGTCCCCGAGCACTGCCAGGAGTAATTCCTGAGTGAGGAGCCAGGAGAAACCCCTGATCAATGCTGGGTGTGACCCAAAAAGCAAAAAAAAAAAAAAAAAACAAGGTAAGTATAATTAAGGTAGTTCTATATGTACTTAAGTGTTCTAAATAATATAGCCTGGAAAAATGAGATGACTATTTTAAATTCATCATTTTGTGCTTAAATTTAATGCATATACATATTTATATAATACATATATATACACACCTTTCTATACTGTGTATTGATATTGATAGATCTCTGATTATCAGTTATTCTTAGACCTATGGAAATGAACCAGTCAGAATCACTTTTTGCATCTGTTTTTAAATCACAGTGATCATATTAAATAACATAGGTTATGGGGTTTTTTTATTTATATTTTTTAAAGGCATGACCTTTTTACTGGGTTGTTATGTGCAAATTGGACCATATATATTTTGCTTTCACTTACTGAATTTATTAAACATACTGGGTTTCTGCTCAATTTCTTAACAAAGATGTTCATATTAATTTTTACAAATATTCAGTACTCAACCCAAAACCTACCAGGTTGTGATTTATTTTTAATCAGAACTACAATGGTTTGAGAAACTGTTGAGCAATAATGATTTTTGTGTCAGTTTTTATTAACATTCGAATAATTTTCTTATTAATAATATATCAAGCAGATGTGTCTATCTTTAAATGTTTCTGAGTTTGTATTAGTAGATACAAATCACTAGTGGTTGATCTGTTTAGATAGGGTACTAGTTATCTTTACCCATGAATCAAAGGGTTCCCGATAGAGATAAATATTTTAATATGAAGTTTATTTGCTTTAGGGTATAAAATGAACCTTAACAAAAGTGATTTACATTTGGAAATTTGGTATTTTTAAAATCTCTCTTATAAAGATTTGCTGCTCTTTTATAATTGTAAGGTAGGTAAATGTGCCCTGAATTTTAAATAGCTTTGGGTACTTCTTATACCCTTAAATGATTTCATCCTTTCAGCCAGGTTGATGCTATAGTGTGACATATTCTATTATCTTGGAAGCTATAGCCTTATAAATTTACTCATGTGTTTAAAATAGTCTGTTATTTTTAGACATTATGAGAATTTTACTTTTATTGGCATATCTGAACACATAATATTAGTCGTGTGTATCTTCATAATAGTTATCTTCATGGAAGATTTTCTTTTTTAAAATCATAGTTGGAAGAATGACAGTTTATTAGTCTTGGATTTCTAAATCACATTTCTTTTAGAGTATACTAATATCTAGCTGTTTCTTATTTTCTGTTTTGCTTAAAAGTAGTGCATCTGTTATATTTGAAATTTTTCTTTCAGCACAACAATGGTCAAAAAACATTTGATTTTTGGAAGGATATAGTTGCTGCTATACAACACAATTATAAAATGTCAGCTTTTAAGGGTGAGTAATACAAAAACAAACTTTGTAGATGCTTGTTAAATGCTTTGTATCAAATTACTTAACAGGTCCCTGTTTTTCTAGTTCTTAATGAGGATTTCATGTTCATTGATCCTAAATTTTGCTGTAAAGTATAAAGAGCTTAAATTTGAAAGATTCTTTCACACTGGGCTTTCCATTACTGTCAGGTTTGCAAATTATTGCCAGTGTTTCCTAATTGTCAGTGTTCCATAATTGTAAGTGTTCCATGCACGGTTATTGTTAAACATGCCTGCCAATCAGATTGTTTATTGTGTTTTCCAGACGTCATTTTGCATCTTAGGAATTAGACTTAGTGATACCTGTAATCATTAGTGTGGTGGTGACAGGCAAGTAGTGAAAGTGAAATTTACGTTTTTGTGGCTTAAATATAAGACTGACTGATCCAAGATGGAGACATAGCCTCGGCCCCAGGCGATCTCACAGTTCTGCCCATAGATTTGCTTGGGTTATGCAGAAATTATTTCTAAGAAACAAAGAGATACCACTATAGTATGTGTACCGTAGGGACTTGGAACCAGATTATTCTGTTTCACCCATGGATTTTTTAGATGCTCAGTGTTTTTCCCTTTTAGAAAGATCCTGTCATTTGATTGATATTTTAAAACAATAAAAACTTGTCTTTTTAAGGCAATTTAGTTATCAAAATAATACTAAATGTTATGCTCTAAAACACATCAAAGCAATATACAGTAACTGTTATATTTGTTCAAGCTTCATGTTTCTCTCACCTGCGTCTTCTCTTTGTTGAAGAGAATCGTTGCTTCCTGGTGATGGTCTCCCTCTTTTTGCTCCCAGTCCCCAGGCCTGCCTCAGGGGTCCCAGGTGCTTCCAGGAGGCCTTTGCATAGCCTATACTGAGTCCTCAGCTGTGTGAGAATTTTTCTCAGGGGCACCCCTGATAACTGTAAAAGCCATCCACCACATTCATCGCTTTAATTTTTATTTACCTTGTAAAATGAAAAGCCTCAAGAACAGTTGAGTATAGCAAGTAGCTGCTGTTGAATAAATTTAGCATAAAAGACAATTTATTGATGTTATTTTTATTACACTGTAAATAAGTAGGTAAAACATTTCTTGCTTTAATAAGTGAGGCACTGCTTAAAAGTTTTAAACAGTAATATAAAAAATACAGTACAGAGCATAAATAAATAATGTCTTTTCATTTCTAGTCAGATATTGAAAACATTGGCATTAGTTATAATTTTATGGGAATGAAAGGCACAGGGCAAGGTACACATACCACTGTATTTTTAACCCACAAAACCGTATTACTTCAGTTCAGTAAGGAATTAGGAAAATACGGTACACTTGTGTTGAATGAAAGAGGCAGCCACTTAACTCCAAATTATAAAGGTATTTAGAGAGTTGTTAAAAGTTCCATAAATGGAGCACCTTATTTCAGATTAATATTAACAGATAATTTTAATGTATCATTTTGATTCTTGTGAAAGCTGTAGAACGTTGATATGCGCCTGTATTTTCGAACAGACCTTGATGAGCGGTCAGGGCTATAAAGGCCTTGGGGTTAATTCAGTATCAGAAATATCTTTGCGTCTTCAGTTTTCTTTTAAATTTGAATGTTCAAGTATTTAAGATATTTCATGATATGTGATACTCATGAATATTTCCGAGACTCTTTTCTCAATTGTTGGAATCAGGTTTATTTTAAAAGGCTAATGCTATGTTTCTGACAGCAAATTTAACAATATATTACATAACATTTCAGTGCTTTTTATAGTAATTTATTTACTTTTTACTTATTTATTAGCTGGACTTTCATGGTGAAGCTTGCATTTAACTGTTTATTTACTTTTGCCCTTCGGACCACGTGGCGGTGCTCTGGGGCCCATGAGGTGCTAGTGTTTGAACTCTGGCTTCGTGTGTGCAGTTGGCTTGCTGCCTGGTGAGACTCTCCTGGTGGAACCCATAAGACTGAAGGAATTCACGGAAAGCTTTAAAGAATCCTTGGGTTGCTTCAGGAAATTTGAGAGGGACTTTATGTAATGTATTTATCACTGAGTCCCACTTTTTTTTTAAGGGCGGCATTTTTTTTTAGGGGGGGCAATTGGTCTAAAGGCCTAAGCCTATATTTTGGAAAAATTCAGAATTGAAACGCTTTTCTTCAGCCTACGTCCATATGCATTTTGTGGGGTTGGATGGGGCCGGGGAAGTCTTTTCAAGCAGGTCGCTACTAGCTCATTGAGAACATGCTCACATCGGCGCCACCAAGAATCCTAAGAAGGTGGAATCTGCAAACTTGGAGGAGTGCAGAGTGTTATGGGGGAGGTGGGGCATCTGGAGCCACACCTGGTCCCTTTCGTTGAGCTCCAGGATTGTACTCCCGGAAGACTGATCCATATACCCTTTGGTGGATTCAACATAGGAGTACATCACTGGGGTGACGTTCTTATACAGAGCCACCCAAACTTGGGTCCCTCTCACATGCATATGGTAGGCAAAATAGTATATACCTGGTATCCTGCAGGTGAAAATCCCAGTTCTTGGGTCATAATGCTGTTGCTTATTATACATAATTTTATCGAATGCAATGGGAGTACCTTTTACCGGGGTACTTTCGAGAATAGCTGCGAGCTGACACGGGCCTATCTGTTCCGTCCTCAATATTGCCAAAAGACATCCCAGAAGAGCTGGTCTTTCCTCTCCGCTTAGCTGCGGCTATCTGGTCTGCCACTGTAAAGCTGGACACACCAACCTGGCCCGGAGGGCCTGGCGGCCCTGGTGGTCCCGGGGCCCTCGAGATCCAGTATGACCTCTCGGGCCTCGCGGCCCCGGTGGCCCAGTGGGTCCTTTGAGGCCCTTAATTGCTGCGGCAGCTGGGCGGGAGGACCCGGAGCTCCTGTATCCCCTTTAGTGCCAGGAACTCCTGGAATCCCTGGTGGCCCAATGGGGCCTCTGATGCCTGGTATCCCAGGGGCACCTCTTGGGCCAGCCTCGCCGTTGTGTCCAGGCACCCCCTTGGCTCCTGCTGGGCCGCAGGGCCTGGCTTACCAGGAGGTCCTCTAACTCCAGGTTCTCCTTTGGGGCCTGGTGACCCTGCCTTACCCTTACGACCACTGGGACCTCGTTCTCCCGGTGGCCCCTTGTTTTCCATTTAGCCCAGGGGAGCCCCTTTCTCCCTTTTCCCCAGGGGTCCTGCAGGCCCAACAGGCCCAGGTTCACCTTTCAGACCTGCCATTCCCGAGCCCCTGGCATGCCTTTTGGTCCCTGGGGACCTATATTCCCAGGGGTTCCCGGCCGACCGAGATCTCCAGGAGGTCCTGCTGAACCCCTGTTGCCCCTTGGCTCCTGGGTCTCCTGGCAGACCAGCAGGTCCTCTTTGCCCCTTCAGACCTGGCAAGCCTGGTTTGCCAAAGCCCGGAGGCCCCGGGGACCAGCCATTCCTGGAGCCCCAGGAAGTCCTTTGGTTCCTGGAATCCCAGGCCGGCCTGGGGCTCCCACGGCTCCTGGTTTTCCAGTGCCTTCCGGTCCCTGACTCCCAGGAGGACCTGGAGGGCCTGGTGGGCCAGCCGGTCCCTTTTCTCCAGGAGAGCCTTGATGACCTTTGATCCCTGGCTGTCCTGGAGACCCGCTTTCACCTCTCTTTCCCACTCCCGGAGGGCCGGGTGGCCCCACAGGACCCTGGGGGCCCGGAAGGCCCCTCTCTCCCTGGCGGCCAGGTGCTCCGTAGCCCTTGTCTCCTTTCCGGCCATTCATGCCAGGGGCTCCCGGCACGCCTGTTTCTCCAGGAAAGCCCCTAGGGCCAGGGGCTCCAGCAGGGCCCGGTTGTCCAGGTTTTCCTGGAGTGGAAATTCCAGCGCGCCAGGGATTCCTGGTGGTCCTGGTGGACCCCGTGGACCAGGTGAGCCAGCCAGTCCGGTATCTCCTTTTGCCCCATACGGGCCTCCCTCTCCCCTGGTTTCCCAGGGAGTCCCGGTGAACCTGGTTTCCCAGTGGCTGATTGTCCTGGCCGTCCCGGCATCCCTGGTTCTCCTTGGGGTCCAGGACTTCCATAACCTGGTTTTCCAGGTGGTCCAGTTGGACCTTGGTACCCTCGAGGTCCAGGGGGCCCTGGTGGGCCAGGATCACCTGGCTCTCTTCTTACTGATACACCTAAAAGACATAACCAGTACACATGGAGAAGCAGTTGGTAATGTTAAGGATAATCGTTGCTTCTCCCAGTTCAGTCCACTGCCATGTCAATCAGTTCTTATTGGCAGATTGGCTATAAGTATTAGACTGTACATTTTATATTGTTCTGAAAACCACCAAGCTTAGGGTGATATTTTCACTATTTCTAATTTATGAAAGTAAACTGGGATTGAAGAATTTGTACAAAGGTTCCCAAACTTCGGTCCTACTGCCCCCTTAAAAAATCACTTATCACCCTTTCTGTGATTTGCTGCTGCCTGCTCGAGCAAATCGATGAACAATGGGAAGACAAGTGATACAAGTGATCACCCTCTCTGGAAATCCACCATCTTCAAGTGAGCAAACAGAAAATGTCCCAGTTCCTCCCCCCCGGGCTAATACCCGCTGTGGGGGGTGGTATTGCGCAGTGGTATTTCCTCCCGCAAAAATATTGCTCGAGAATGAGATTAATGGAAGTGAAAGCACATTTGTTTTTGTAAAGTCATCTACCTAGAAAGGGAAGGGGTAATTTATAGAAAATAAAAAATAAGTCAAGGGCAGGATAAGTGGGAAAAGTGTAAGAACTTCAGCAGTTTGCTTCACAAAAGCTAATGCAATATAACAAGAGTTCAGTTAAATCTAATTTGCATTTGTTGTGACTCCTTTGAACACAACTTACATTTTAGTTTTTTTCTATCAGAGCACATAATGAGCTCCTAAATTGCCCATTATTGATGTAAAATTGCAAAAAAGGATTAGAGAATTGGACCTAATGTGCAAAACACATAAAGCAGTTTGAAGTACTTATCTCAGGTTTCATTTGATTGATGCCAAGGAATATTGTTGACTTCAGGCTTGTGAAACTTTTTTGAGCAATTCCTACTCATTGTCTGTAGTAGAAAATAGGCAGTTGGGCCACAAGTGGGGGCAAGTACAGGGTCCATCCATTTGGATGTTCAGTCACAACAGGAGTAAAAATTATACTTGTGATGGGTCTTTTAAATAAGAGATATGGAAGGACTGTTTTAATCTTTCAAAATTGAATGTAATAATCTTGCCATTGGGCTATTCCATTAGGGAATTATTTGTCAAATACAAATACATTGGGCTGTTCTATTAGGGAAATATATTACCATATCAGAGAATCATAAGTATATGAAAAATACTCAGTCTCGGAGAATTTGTTTTGTTTAGGGGAGAGGCTTGTATTCACACTCAGTGATGTTCAAAAGCTGTACCTGGTTCTGTTCTCCAGAGTGACCCCTGATGGTATTTGGGGACCTTATGAGGTGCCAGTTATTGACCTGGGGATCAGCTGCATGCAAGGCAAATGATTTCATCCTTATACTAGCTCCCTGACCCTATCAAAACATTTCAATAGGTAGCAAAGACTAATGATACTTTTCCATACTTGAAGAATTTATATTAAAATTATTTTTGCTTAACACATTTTCATAAACAGTGCTTGCATATAGCAGTTAGATTATTAAGTCAGAAAGTAGATCAACGTAATAGTATGAGTAGATGTCAGTAGTTGAAAAGTTCAGTCAAACCCATGAAAATGACTTATTAATGACTTAATATGCTGACACTATTATATGCTTACACTAAATCTTTAATGACTTAAAATCAAAATAAAGGTTATATTTAAATTAATATGAAATTACTTGAAATTGCACTTGAAAACTTTTTTTATTTATTTATTTATTTATTTTTTGCTTTTTGGGTCACACCGGCGATGCTCAGGGGTTACTCCTGGTTCCTTGCTCAGGAATTTCTCCTGGCGGTGCTCGGGAACCATATGGGATGCCGGGATCGAACCTGGGCCGGCACAGGCCGGCCGCAAGCAAGGCAAACGCCCTACCCGCTGGGCTATCGCTCCGGCCCCCTTGAAAACATTTTTATGGGTTGAGTTTTTGCTACCAATTAGCTATTGGCACATTGTTTTATTAAAAATATCCTTCAGAGACTGGAGAGATATTACAGTGGGTAGGTTGCTTTGCATGTTGCCAACCCGGGTTCAATCCCTGACATCCGTATGGTCCCCTGAGTATTGCCAGGAGTGATTCCTGAGTGCAGATCCAGAAGGAATCCCTTAGCATCACTGGGCGTAGCCCCAAAACAAAACAAAAAAGCGCTTTCATATTATGTAACTGTCATGTAACCATTAGCCAGCAATAGTTGCTAATATTAGTCCCTTGGGTAGTGAAGATTCTGATCTTTGGAAGGTGTTTGGTGACAAATACAAAATAGAAATACAGAATAGAATATGTAGCTTAAATTAGCTGAGACAAGAAAATTGTTTCAGATGTGATTATTTTATATTTTCTACTAAACAGTTCTATTTTATTTAATAACCTTTTAATTGAGTTTATTTGCCTATAGACTTCAGAAAGTGATATCAGGAAAAAGATTATAACATAGTTTATAAAAAATTTTCGTCTTAGACATATCTTCTTGGTTGACTTTAGTATTACTGTGATATAGCTGCATGTACCACATATATGAATGGATTGATTTATTATACTGGATGAATAAATAAAAATGATTTGGGGAGTAAAGTTTTTTTTAAGTGTATTGTGTTAGATAGAATTCACCTCAAAATTCCATCAAAAAGTGTTTTTTATGTTCATACTGTAAAGCATTGTCTTGGTCTATTTGAAAATCTGTTTGAGGCGCACATGCTGCCTGGGCACACATGTTGCCTGTGCGCCACTATGTTGCAAGGACCAAGCACATGTGGTGCCTGAGCACGTGTGTTGCCCGCATCTCCCCTCTTGAGATGTGTACTCTCTGTTTTACTCGCGCTCTCCACCTTTGGAGTAGCCTGGCGCTTCTCCCTTCAGCTGCTACTCTTTCCTTTCTTTCTCTCCCTCCCCCTCACCTAAAACCTCCTTAATAAAACCTATTTTACTTCAAAAAAAAAAAAAAGAAAAAGAAAATCTGTTTGATGGATAATATGGAAAAGAAAACAGGCATCTTTGTAAGTTCGGTTGTTAAGGTTTGGGTCTCTTGATTTTAGTGTTGTTAATGCTGTGGCTTGAATATTTGGTTCTGTCTCCAAGAGGGCAGGTGGGAGGTGGGGGTGTTGGGGAGAGAACCTGGGAACTTTGGTAGTGTGGAAGGAAGTTGACACTGGTCATGGAATTGGTGCTGCAATATTATGTGTTTAAAACAAGAATCAATAACTTTGTAAACTATGGTGCTTTAATTAAAAATAAATTTTTTAAAAACCAAATTAAAAAGTATTGTTATAAAGACAGACAAATAAACCGGTGAATCAGAAAATAAAAATCTAGAAATGGATTGATTCATATATGGACACTTGGATGGGATTTACCTAAACAAAGCAACAGTACAAAGGCAAGTCAATAAAGAAAAAGTACTCCTTTTAACAAATAGAACAGAACAATTGACTCTCCCCACAAGCAAAAAAAAAAAAGAAACTTTGATTTAAACCATTTACAAAAAAATAAATCAAAGTGGGTTGACTACTGAATGCCCAAATTCTGTTATCAAAAAGCTTTGTCAATCAAAGCTTTACAAATAAAATATTACTAAATACCTAAATAAAATAAATACTACTACTAAAGACTGGCAGAGCCACGGCAGAGCCTGGCAAGCTACCCGTGGTTATTCGATATGCCCAAAACAGTAACGATAATGGACCTCATTCCCAACGAGTGGAGACGTTACTGGTGCCTTCTTGAGCAAATTGATCATCAACAGGAAGGCAAGGGACAAGTGACTACTACTAATAGGGAAAATACTTGGGAAGTTGACACTGGTGTTAGGATTGGTGTTGGAACATAGTATACCAAAAACTTAATTATTGATAATTTTATAGATCAGTGTCTTAATAAAAAACCTAAATTTTGGGACTGGAGCGATAGTCCAGCGGGTAGGGCATTTGCCGGCCCAGGTTCGATCCCTGGAATCCCATATGGTCCCCCGAGCACCGCCAGGAGTGATTCCTGAGTGCAGAGCCAGGAGAAACCCCTGAGCATTGCTGGATGTTACCCAAAAAGAAAAAATAAAAAAAAAGAACCCCCCCTAAATTTAAAGGAGAGACATGACTCAAGAGCACAGCATATGATTGCATGCGTCAGACTGAGTTGTTGATTTATCTGGATAGTTAAAAAGAGTCTTAATTAAAGTCTTAATTTGAAACAAATGTGGAGTTCTATTTGAATGTAGAACTCCAGTGGCAGAGCGGTCTCTTTTACTTGGAATGTTTTCCTAATGGGTCCTTTACCTCTAAGTGCAAGAAAGTTACTTCCATTGTGGCCTTGAGTGACTGTCTCTGTATCTTGATAGAGTTGCAGTGTCCTCTAGGATGGGTAAAAGATGACCTGGTAGAGAAGTTTCTTCAATTCCCATAAACTGAAGGAGTGGTTGCTTGTCAGAATATGTTTGCCAATGGGTTCATCATCTGTGGAATCCTTTACATTACAATTTGGTATGTTTGGATGGCATCTCTTAGTTTGTGTTTTCCTGATATGTGTGGGCACTGTTTAGGAATTCTTTGTGTTTCTTTTATCAACTAACTCATTTATATAAATTGTGGTTTTATTTTTACTTGCTAGTGGTGGATGTTACTAACTTTGTTTTCATCTTATGGAAGTATAGGCTAAGGTGAATTTAGTAGTTAAAATGTAACCCCTAAGTTTTCTATTTGTTATCAAGATATGTGCATTTACAAGATGATGCAGCACATTTTTCCCCTCTTTTATTTGGGGGCCACATTCAGTGTTGCTCAGGACTTGTTCCTAACTTGTGTTCTGAGATCATTCTGGCAGTGTTCAGGGGACCGTGGTAGTGCAGTGGATCCAATATGGATCAGCTATATGCAAAGCAAGTGCCCTGCTTTCTGTACTCTCTTCCCAAGACAGAAATATTGTTCCTCTTGTCAAAGCAATGCATTCACAGCTTTCTTATGCACTTTTGTAAACTAAGAAAATCTTACTTTGTGATCACAGAGTAAAGCTAGTATTACTTGTCATGATATTTTGTATTATATTTGTAGTTTCAAATAAATTAGATTTCTATAACTTAATTCTTTCTCGAGCTTTTCTCCTTTTCATATTTTACTCCTATTTGAGACATTCGAGTAGCCACTACATACCTGTGCATTTGTTTTTAAACATTTAGCCACCTTTTATTAAATGTCTTTAAGACTTTTCTCAAAATGGTTGCCTCCTAAAACATAGTTTTTAAAGCTTACAGCAATATTCTTAGCTTTATTTATAGCATAAAATTATATAACTACAATGAAAAAATTTATGGAAAAGAAATTTGATTCATGTAGTCAGGGCATGTTACTCAATTTACATCAAATATTATTGAATGGAATTTGTGAATCTGAAATTGAATATTGACTCTTTTGGAGGATGTTAGTGCTTTATGTGTTATCTAACTACTCTACCCAGTAGAAAGTTAAAATGTGTATAAAGCCGAACCACTAATAATTCTACAGTAGGAGTATGAGAAAGAGAAATAGAAGGAAAGGTGGTAGTGTCGGAGAAAATCGCTAGTCCTCCAGCACTTTGATAGAGCAACATGTCTAAGCTTCGTAGCAGCAGTCCTTGGAGGTGACTGCTGCCTATTTTACAAAAGAAGAAACAAGCCCCAGAAGGGATAGAGCTTTGCAAAGGTGCTTGTAGCTAAACTATAGTAGTTACGTCTGTGAACTTAGCTAGTAAACAAGGGTGAACTCAAAATAAGGGAATTTCTACCTCATTTGCCTGTTAAGATTATTTGTAGATCATTTGGTTTTATTTTATAAGACTCAATTTTACATGTATTGCTAGGGTAGCTGAATAGTTCATAAAATATTTCTACATTTTAGATACACTAACCTGCTACTGTACAATTTAGTTATTCTTAGTTAAAAACTTGATACATTTGTTCAGATTAATATAATTCAGATTATGGGGGTTATATAAAAACAATTTGAGGGGAAAATTCTATATTAAAGTTCTTAATATGCTTCAGGGATGCCTTCTCCTATGCTTGTGGTGTAGGGGACATTAATATTCTTAGGTATTTTTGATAAGTTATTTTGTTGTGAAGATTTGGATTAATATAGGAGTTTGAAAAAACCCAACACATGTTAAAAAATATTTTGCTAAAAGATCATTAAAGTTTCAGAAAGAAGTAACCAAGTAGTTAATAGAACAAAATATTCATTGTTACCTTTACTCTTTATGCCATAGGGAATGAAGAACTGTGTTCCAGTGTTGGGCAGTGGGCCTTTTATGCCTGTAGGTGTTTGGTATTGCTCAGCATGAAACCTTCCATGTACCAAGTTCAAGTACAATAGCAGCAGAAGGGCTGTTTGTGACAGCATGTTCTCAGTTGGATTCTGAAAAACAGGAGAATCATTTCGTAGTTATCTGCCTTTTCAAATCTTATATATTTTAATATATTCCATAAATATAATATATTCCATAAATATAATAATATATAATATAATATAATATAGCATTTTAATATATTCCATAAATTAAAGTCATGTGTCTATAGTTATATGAATGTCTTAATTGGTTTTGGAAATCACATTAAATATCAAACATTTATGAAGTGATTTTTTAAAATGTGTTGGGGCTAGAAAGGTAGTACAGTGGCTAGGGTGCTTGCCTTGCATGTGGCTGACCCAGGTTCAATCCCAGGGATCCCGTATTGTCCCCAAGCACCATCAAGAGTGATTCCTGAGGGGCTGGAGCGATAGCACAGCGGGTAGGGCATTTGCCTTGCACACAGCCGGCCTGTGCCAGCCTGGGTTTGATCCCGGCATCCCATATGGTCCCCCAAGCACCTCCAGGAGTAATTCCTGAGTGCAGAGCCAGGAGTAACCCCTGAGTGTCGCCAGGTGTGACCCAAAAAGCAAAAAAAAAAAAAAGAGTGATTCCTGAGTGCAGAGCACTCAGGAACCCCTGAGCACTGCTGGGTATAGCCCCAAAACGAAAAATATGATGATTACATTACCTTTGATGCCCATTAAACAATGGAAAATGTTTGATAGTATATATAGTCTCAAAATATGCATCATTAAGTTTACAGCATATTTGCACAAATACCATTTTATTAGAGTGATCTTTTGTATAGACTGATATAGATTAAACTTTCTGGTGCATTTAGTGAAAAGTCTTTTCTTACTGACATTTGTTATATTAACAGTTGTCATAACTCAAAATGAACGATTAAGTGACTGTTAAGATGTACCTTTTCATAAATTAGATAACAGATTTATACTTCTAAATTGCATGGTATTGTAAACTACAGGGATTATGCATTAGGATAATCACTGGGCAGTTATTTCATAAATAACTGTTGTTAAAACTACATGGGAAAAATGGAGGCATTCTTGCTCCTTAAGCCATATACAAGTAAACTATTTCTAATCACAAAAGGACACAGTTTATTGGCGCTTGTCCCCTAATAGATTAACACAGCATTCTGCCAATCATAGTCTTACCTCTACCTGGGTATTCCTGGTGGTGCTTTGCTGGCAGTTTTCTGAGCCTTCCTTTGCCCAGGTGAAAGATGCAGAAGGTGCCCTTTCAGAGCTGTCCTGCACTATTTATACTGTTTGTCTTGGGCTCTGGGAGGTTATTCTGAGTTAAGCTCCACCCCTGAGAGGTGGAAAGCACGAAGTATGGTGGAAAGTTCTATTAGGCAGGCAAAATCAGGTTGGGCTCTCATTGTTTTTTAATTGAAAAACAAGATTAAAAATTGAACTATTTGTCTTTATAAGATATTAATACTTTGGATATTCTTACATGATGTTATTTTAGAAATAATTTTGCATTTAGTTAAGTCCAGGGTGATGGACTGTGTTATTTTGCTTAAAAATATTTGTTAGGATATAAAATAAGGGAAGAAATCTTTTGGAAAGGGTGTAGATGTAAACTTTCATCTGAATTCTTACTCACTCATATGGCCATCACAGTAACCATGAATGTTCATAAATTTTTATTATAATAACCTAGCATGATTCTTACTTAACTACCTTAATTCTTACTTGAGAAAATGATGAAAAATGAGGAAAATGTGATATGCTGCTTTTTATTTGAAGATTTTAGTGTAGTTTCAAGTTAACAAATTTAAAACTGGAGCCGGAGCGATAGCCCAGCGGGTAGGGCGTTTGCCTTGCACGCAGCTGGCCTGTGCCGGCCCGGGTTCGATCCCCGGCATCCCATATGGTCCCCCGAGCACCGCCAGGAGAAATTCCTGAGCAAAGAGCCAGGAGTAACCCCTGAGCATCGCCGGGTGTGACCCAAAAAGCAAAAAAAAAAAAAAAAAAATTAAAACTTGGTAGTACATGATCATTTTTAATTGTCACATATCAGATGGTTTAAATTTTTCACATAGGCAAGACATCTGGATGTGATACAGCATTAGCAATATAGTTATCTTGAAGGATGTAGGTTCTTAGGATTATATGCTATGTTCAGTAAATAGTTTCTATTTTCATTGCCTTAATCTTGAATTTTATCTTAAGTTGCAAGAGATTGCAAAAGTCTTTAACTTGATATTATATATACATATACACACACGTATATTTAAAAAAGGTGGTGATAGTTCATTTTAGGAGAAAAAGTCTTCTAATTTGATTTCACCTTTTTATAAATATCATTGACTTACCTTGAAATTTCCGTCAGGAATCTTGAATCAATCCGGTTATAAACATTTTTCTCCAAAGATGAAACTAAACATTATCATTGCCATTTTCAGTGGGTAGTATTTTTTTAAAATATTAGGAGATTCTCAAAATCAGCTTTTAGGCTCATTCTTCAAGCTTGGGTTCTCCCTTGAACATATATCTCGCCTGCTTGTCTCACTGTCTCTTGGCTGCCTGTCTCAGCTCCTGTTCTCTCTTAAATACGTCTTGCTTGTCTCTATCTCTTATCTGTGTGGTCTTGCTCTCAGTCTGTGCTCTGCCTTGAATATATATCTTCCTATATCTGCTTGCTCTTTCAAGCTGGTGTTCTCTCTTAAGCATATTTCTTTCCTTCTCTCCCACTCACATCTTTCTAAGTAAGTTTTGTTCATAAAAATCATCTTACTTCATATATCTGAAAGAAATCAGTTTTTAGGATCCTAAAGACAGGAATTAGGCCACGATTTATATCTTATTTCACCACTTTGATATAAATGAAAATTAAATATATGAGTATGTAGTAAATTACCTACATAGGCATAAGTACATCTTTTTCTAACACCTGTGAATTAAAAGTAACAGAGATTTATAATTGAGCAGTAATTGAAATAATATGTTTAACCAGTATTTGAAATTAAGGTCTATTCTTTTTCTTTTTCCTTCTCATACCTACACATGTATGTATTCTGAATAATCTTACACAACAGTCTGTAAAAGTATAAATGTATAATTCATTTCACTGCCTCCCTTTCTCTTAACCCTAATTTTTCAAACTTTTTATTGGTATTATATTTTTTAAAATTGACATCATCACATAGTTCTATATAATACTCATAGAAATACGTGAAGTATGGCTTTCATATCCATTTATATTAATCGTTTTAAATATATTATTTCATTATTTAGAAATTATGATATAACTATTGTAATATGGAATCTGCTATACGTGTAACATCATGAAAGATCAGTGAGAGAAATGGCTGGCTTACATCTTGCAGTTCATTTGGCAAGATTTTGAAAAAGTAGGTCAAGTATAACAGATGCTCTTGAATCTGGACTACAGATACTGTTCTGAAAGGAGTAATTAGAAATATTTATACAGTCTGACTGTTCCAGTATCTTCTGTGCATACATGGTTGCACACTGCACACACCTGTACATTTGTTTATATTTGCTAAATCTCACTAATGTGAATACAGAAGATTAATTCCTCAGCTTTTCATGTGGTGTTCTCCTAGGTAAGCCATTTGTTCACCCAGGGCTAGTCCATCTGTTCTCAGAGCTTTTCACCATAATTAGGAGTTTGTTTTATCATCTATACAGTGAAAAGGTTTAACTAGTTCTCAAAGCTCGTAGCTTTAAAATTATTCTTGTGCCTAAGGCATTCTGTACCCCTTGGTTCGGCAGTGAGCTTGGCTCCACTTATGTTTCCTAGAGACAAAAATCCCCACCATGATTGTAAATGAATATATGTGGGTCTTTGTCATTTTACATTTCCCACTAACTTTGAAAACATGATAGTGTCCTTCTGAATAAGCATTGCATGTCCTGCCCTTTTTGCAAATACTGTATCTATTTCAGCACAGGGAATCTGACTACTGTTTGCCTTGTTAGTCACATAAGAAACACCGTCTTCTCCAAAACAGATTGTAGAATAAGAATATTTGCTAGTCACACCCACCCAATTGTGTATTAAAGCTATTTTTATTCTAAGAGTTCACTTGTAGCTGTTTGAAGTGACTAGTCTGTGGCTTTATGATGAAATCCCATTTCACCTAAAACTTAGTAACCTAAGTGATTTTTTAATATGAAAGATGTATGATGAGTTTTGTACATCCAGAATTTACCTGCTGTTTAGGCTTAGCCTATTCATTTTTACCTCATTCATTAGTTTACAAATATTCATCAGTATAGATAAAGTCTGGGTGATAATGAAGAGTTTAAGCAGCCATTCTCGACCTTTCCCTCTACTCCCACAGTGCTAAAGAATGTGGCACAGTTCATTCATCTTGTCATTCTTTTCTAAGATAGATACAGTTCAGAAACTATTTTGAAAGCTCCTTAAGTGATCATGTGAACTCCTGAGTTGAAATGTCTTAGTCTGGGCTTGCTCTCTCAGCCCTGTTTTCTCTTGAACACATATCTCGCTTGCCTCTATGTCTTTTATCTGCACAGGCTTGTTCTTCAAGTTCCTCTTCTCCCTTAAATATGTATATTTCTGTGTCTCTTTGTTTGCCTACTGGCTGACTTGCTCTTTTCGTGAACACATATTTCCTCATTTTTTCTCCCCTCACATCTTTCTAATTAAATTCTGTCCAATAGAAATGTTTGCTGCACTCAAAAAAAAAAATTCTTACCTCAATGTTTTGTTACCAGATTTTTAATATTAGCTATATAATTATTTTTAGTTTATATGGCTTTTTAACTTTACTGTAGGAAACTTTAATGACACAGAAATAAAGAGAAGTTATAATGAATTTCTATGTAATCATTACCTAAATTCGACTAATCAACTCAACTGCTAATTCCTTTTACATTAATTACCAATATTTTAAACCAATCTCACATATATTAATTTGCCATGGATATTAAGCATATCACTTCAAAGGTCAGTTCTTTTTTATAAAAAAAAGCTTTAAAAATATATCTTTAATTCATGTTCAGACTTTGTTTATATATATTTGTATGTGTAAATATACATGCATATTTATGCAAAATATGGATATATATCATTTATATATGGATCGAGACATTCTATTTTTATTGACTGACTTATGTTTATTCAAAGTAAATTAATGACTTTTTCCCTAATAGATATGTCCATGTTTGTTAAGTCTCTGATGCATATTTTTCTCTTTGTAGTTCATTTTTTTTAAATAGTTGGTCTATATAATTTAATTTGTATTTTGTCATTTAGAATGCTTTTTTATTATCCATATTTCCTACATACACAAATCAAGAACACTATAAAGCATTAAGTTTTTTGAGAGAACGTAGCCAGGAATTGTTCCCTTATAATGTTGGTATGTTTCTGTCAGTCTACCCTTCATTTCTGTTTGTCTCTTTTTATAACGTTACTAGGATTGATCATTACCTAGATAGTTACTCCTTTGATTATCAGCTAGACTATAAGAAAAACATCATCCACTGTTGGGTTACCTCAAAGTATAACTTGTGTAGAAAAAGCAGGATACTAGCCTTGCCAGTAAGTAAGATTTGATAACTTCTTTTGACAGCTGTTTTGTATTTTCCTAGTACTGTTTCCAAGTAGCTATGGTTCCTCTGTGGGAAGTTCAAGATAGAGACCAGTCTAGGGATTTGCATTCTTGGAGTCTACATTGCTCCTGGTTTGGTCATTGTTTCATGTTTTGAGAGAACATTTCCAGGGATGTTTTTCCGTATAATTTTAGTAGAGAAGATGTAAGTTTATGCTGATATATCCAGTTACATTGCGGATGAAAGGGTGTTTGCTTAAGAGCCTCCTAGTTGCACCTCTAGCTCTGAAGTGCCATACTGAAAAATCCTAGTTTTCATGACTTACGTAGTATAATTACTTAGTTCTACAATTACAATTCCCAAAAATAGCAATACCAACATTCACACTACCATAGTGAAAAGTTTTGTTTGCATACCCAATATAGCTGTATAGTCAAATTGCTTTACTTTAGAGTCACTAGAAATATCTTACTTCTATATAGTAATTTTTGTGGGGGTGCCTTTTTTGGGGGTCGCACCTGGTGATGGTCAGGGTTTGCTCCTGCCTCTGCACTCAGGAGTTATCCTGGCGGTACTCAGGGGACCAGTGGGATTCTAGGACTTGAACCTGGGTCAGCCACATGCAAGGCAGATACCCTGCCTGCAGCACTATTGCTCCAGCCCGCTCTATGTAGCAATTTTAACTATTCACTTAGGTGAGTAGGTAAAATTTTTTCTATGAGAAAATAATTCATTCAGATTTATTTTTTATAATTTTAATATTTTTAATCTTTGAGTACTTTTTTAAAATTCTGTATTAATATTACTAAAATATTTGCTTTCTGTGGCATACTGATAAGTGATAATAACATAGATGGGAAAGGTATGTCTGTTGACATCTAGGATTTGTTTTTTTTTTTTATTTTTTTATTTTTAAAATTACAAAGATATACAATTAAAAAGTTCATATTTGGGTTTTGGTCAAACAGTGTTGCAGCACCCATCCCGCCACCAGTGCCCATCTCCCACCACCAACGTCCCGGTTCCCTCCCCCTCCCCCAGCCCTGCTCCATGGCAGGTTCTTGATTTCTTTCCATTTCTCTCTCTTTCTCTTTTCCTTCCCTCCAGACTATGGATTACAGAACATACATTAAAGGGTTGTCATGTGTATCTTTTTGCCTCTATTTAATGCTCAGTTCTAGGTTGGCATTAGTACCCTCAACAATTGTTAGCACACTGTTCCATTTCTGTCTTACCTAGCCTCTGAATCCCACACGTTTGTGATAATTTCCACCTTTGACAGGACCTCCTGATATATGTTTCACTTGACCTTGGATATTGGTATCATAATATGTACCTATATATTTATGTTATGCATATAAATGCAGTCATTCTGTATCTGTCTCTCTCCTTCTGGCTAATTTCGCTCAACATAATCTTCTCCATGTCTATCCATTTGTAGGCAAATTTTATAACTTCATTTTTCCCTAACCGCTGCATAGTATTCCATTGTGTAGATGTACCAAAGCTTTTTATCCAGTCATCGATTTTCGGGCACTCTGGTTGCTTCCAGATTCTGGCTATTGTGAATAATGCTGCTATGAACATAAAAGTAGGGGATGGTGTTTCCGCTGCGTATTTTTGGCTTCCCAGAGTAGATTCCCAGGAGTGGTATGGCTGGGTCAAATGGGAGTTCAATTTCTAGTCTTTGGAGGAAAGTCCATATTGTTTTCCAGAAAGGCTGTACCAGCCGGCATTCCCACCAACAATGGATGAGTGTCCCCTTTTCCCCACACCCACGCCAGCACTTGTTGTTCTTGTTCTTTTGAATATGTGCCAGTCTCTGTGGTGTAAAGTGGTATCTCATTGTTGTTTTGATTTGCATCTCTCTGATGATTAGTGATGATGAGCATTTTTTCATATGTTTTTTGGCCATTCGAATTTCTTCCTTGCTGAAGTTTCTGTTCATTTCTTCTCCCCATTTTTTGATGGGGTTGTTTGTTTTCTTCTTGTAAAGTTCTACCAGTACCTGATATATCCTGGATATTAACCCCTTATCAGATGGGTATTGGGTGAATATTCTTTCCCATTCTGTGGACTGCTTTTGTATCTTAGTCACTGTTTCTTTTTGAAGTGCAGAAGCTTTTCAGTTTCATGTAGTCCCATATGTTTATCTTTTCTTCTAGTTGCTTTGTTAGTGATGTTTCATCTTTGAAGATGCCTTTAGCTTCAATGTCATGGAGGGTTTTTCCTATATTTTCTTCAATGTTCTTTATGGATTCAAGTCTGATATTGAGATCTTTAATCCACTTTGATCTGATTTTTGTGCATGGTGTTAGACACAGGTTCAAATTCATTTTTTTACATGTCGCTGCCCAGTTTTCCCAACACCATTTGTTGAAGAGGCTTTCCTTACTCCATTTTAGACTCGTTGCACCTTTATCAAAGATTAAATGATCATGTGTTTGAGGTTGGGTGTCAGGGTACTCAATTCTATTCCATAGGTCCACGGGTCTGTTTTTATTCCAATACCATGCTGTTTTAATTACTACTGCCTTGTAGTACAGTTTGAAGTTGGGCAAGGTGATGCCTCCCATCTTCTTTTTCCCGAGGATTGCTTTAGCTATCCTTGGGGGTTTATCGTTCCATACAAATTTCAGGAGCGTTTGGTCAATTTCTTTGAAGAATGTCATGGGTATCCTTATAGGGATTGCATTGAATCTGTACAGAGCTCTAGGGCGTATTACCATTTTGACAATGTTGATTCTCCCCATCCATGAGCAGGGAATATGTTTCCATTTCCTTGTGTCTCTCTTTTATCTCTTGGAGCAGTGTCTTGTAGTTTTCTTTATACAGGTCCTTTACACACTTGGGTAAGTTGATTCCTAGGTGTTTGATTTTCTGTGGCACAATTGTGAATGGAATTGTTTCCTTAATATCCCTTTCTTCTCTTTCGTTATCTGTATATAGGAAAGCCACCGACTTTTGCGTGTTGATTTTGTATCCTGCCACTCTACTATATGTGTCTATTGTTTCTAGGAGTTTTTGGTAGAGAGTTTAGGGTTCTCTAGGTATAATATCATGTCATCTGCAAATAATGATAGCTTGACTTCTTCCTTGCCTATCTGGATGCCCTTGATTGTTGACATCTAGGATTTAAATGCTCCCACTGTTTAATGTATCTGAACAGTTATGAAAAGCCAGCAAATTCCAGTTATTATACTCATTGCAAATTTCCTAAGTCAAATCTATAAGCAGGGAATATTTAGAAGTCTGTCTTCTATTATTGACCTATTTCCATATACTCTGAATTATAAACATAGTTATTTTTATCTTCAAATTTCCAAATAAATGATATAATGTTATGCTTTATTTTTTCTTCCTTTTATGTAACACTTAATCTTGGAGATTACATAGCACTATCTAAAAGAAGGCCATCCCTTTTTATAGCTGCATAGTACTCTATTATGCCTGTGCTATAGTTTTTTTAACCTTTAATTCATTGACTTCTGTATTCCCCCTTTTGATAATATACAGCTTTTAACTCTGTGTATATATCTGTTTTACCCGAATATCTTTGAGAGAGTCTTATAACTAGGATGTTTATACCAAATGGTAAAAGCATATGTAGTTTTGTTACACACCATTAAATTCCACACCTCAGTGTATCCTTTTCGGTTTCCCCAACAGAGATTGAAAAATAGCAAATTGAAATTATAATGCTATTTGCTTAATCTCCCTCAGCAGGATTTGTGCTTTTGCTTTTGTTGAAGTTTGGAATTTTGCCCATTTTTAAAGGTAAAGATGAGAATTTGATCTATAGTTAATTTCCACTCACTGTTACTAAACAATTTGTTGAGTATCGTTTCAAGTCATATATCTTGCCTATTTTTTTTAATTAACGTGTTCTCTATTTCTAGAAGCATAAACCTCTTTTTAAAGATACAATTTGCAATATCTCCCAGTTTATCCTTCATTCTTATTTTCCATTTGCAGAGTTTTTTGGTTTACATACAAGATTTTCTTTTGAGATACTTAAATTTGGGTTCAAAATATCATTCATTTATAGACTTAGAGCTGTAAGGGGCATTAAGGTCATTTAGATCAGTCATTTCGTTCTTCATGTGAGGAAACTAGTTTCTCTGTTATGAATGTCTTGTTCCCTAGTGTTTAATTGAGTTAAATTTCTGAAGTGAAGAACTGTTGGTGAGAGGACCCATTGAAGGACAACACCAACAACTAAGCTAATGTGTCTCCTTACTTAAATAGGATATTGATTTTCCTGTTCCTCTAATCCTTCATTCTTTCAGCAGTGGAAATGGGAAACATGCCCAGAAGCCCTGTTCCGGCACTTGGAGACCCACCACCACCTACTTGTAACTTTTACCTTGTTCCTCTTGAAAGCGTTTTAGAGACACATTCGTGGAGGCAATTACAGAGCTCAGAAGCTAAAAATGACCTATTTGTGCAAATAGTCTATGTGGTTTAGTGGTTAGATACCTGATGAGGGCTTGAAAGGAGAAATTCATGCATAAAAACAGGTGTTTATGAAAACCCCCTGAAACTTGAGGCCAGCTCAAGAAAAAACTGAGAGTCATTTAATGAAGTCTGAAGGAGGGCTTTATATTCCATCTTTTATTGCACATAAACTGCTACATTACTTAAAGAATTCTCAGTTTGGTGCAGTTGCTATTTACATCATCTTCCTTCCATATTAGTCTGCTAAGTTAAAAATATAGTGCGCCTTGAACCCTTGACCTAGGAGTTTGAAGGATCCTGGGCATCTCACAGATTCTTGGTCACTCAGAGATCTTCATGCTCTGTTTACACATTCGATGGACAGTTAATAGAAGTTGGAGTCATGAGATGGAAAGTTAGTTGGGGTAGTCACAGAGTGACTATTTAATCTCTTGGCTCTTCTTAATATCATGATTAGAACATCTCCACAAATCACCATCTACCTGTATAGTAGATGCACCTAAAAAAAAAGAAAAGCCTATCTGGTGTCCCTGGGGTGCAGAGCAAGGTATTTCAAGTAGAAACACAGACCAATGGGAAATCTGCTGTTGAGACTGATGGTCATGCAGCTTTGTAATTTACTCATTAACAGTTAAAAATGAATCCTGGGATTTCCATTTTAAGTAACTCTGGGCTTTAGTCTACTTAGGCTTTGGTCAAGCTTAGCCTTTGTTTCCTGGCCAGCAGACCTGTTCCCCAGACTGTGATGAAGCTAGGTGACCGGAAGCAGAAAGCCAGGTCTCATTCCTGCTTGCTCACTGGCTTTTTCTTTTTTTTTTTTTTTTTTTTTTTTTTTTTGGCATTTTGAGTCACACCCGGCAAATGCTCAGGGCTTACTCCTGGCTCTGCACTCAGCAATTACTCCTGGTGGTGCTTGGAACCATATGCGATGGGGGATCCAACCCAGGTCGGCTGGCCGTATGCAAGGCAAACAATCTACCCAAGTGCTGTCGCTCCAGCCCCGCCCCACTGGCTTTCTTATACCTTGGTTTCCTCTGAAGACTGTACTTGCTTTTAAACAGTATAAAGACAGTTGTTGCTTAGAGATATAGAAAATAAAAATAAAATTTTTGTGCCATACGACAGAGCCTGGCAAGCTTGTTTTATTTGTTATGCCAAAACTAGGTACAATTATGGACCTCAATTCCATGACCTGAAGAATGGTTTGAGGCCCTTCCTGTCCCTGGAGCAAGCAGATGCCCTTGGGCTACACTTGCTTGCAACAGACTTGTGGAGATGTTACTGGTGCCTGCTCGAGCAAATTGATGAACTACAGGAAGACAGTGATACAGTGGCTATTTCCATGATTGTTTTTCCTCTAGTGACCTTTTAATTCAAAATTGTACTCATTATTTTTAGTCACTATTTATGAGTCAGGTAGTTTTCTTCTTCTGATGTCAGTAGACATGCAATATCTCTGCAGTTTTCTTTTATTCAAAAAGCTGAAATAAGACACATGTGAAGTGACAGAAAATGGCATGAAATGCTCAATAAATACACATAATGGTGAAGACCATGCTGAAGTCAAAGAAATAATTATTTTTTAAGCAACTATTTTAAAATTTTACTAATTTTTTTTAGTCTGTTGTGTTGTACTTGCTAGGACATGCTGCTGCTAGTATTCATGGTCTTGTTAGCCCTTGAGGGGGTGATACCAAGTATAGGCACTTCAGTTTTGCATAGACTTCTTCAGCACCAAGAAGTTTTAGATTCTATATGAAATCTGTCTTCCAGATCATAGACTGGCATGTTCTCTCATCACACTTTATATCTGTTCCTGCATGCAACTTAAGATCTCTTGGTTGTTTTTCATTAAACTTCTACTTTGCCTGGTAGCCAGAGAACTTGTAGTTGCTGAGTGGAGTAAAGAGAGACTAGACCTCAATATGTAAAGAATGTGGGCATTTTACTTCCTGCTTTGGGCTCCCGGGAATAGGACCTTTTGCACAGAGCTGACTTAGATATGTCTGATTTGCCTGAAATTTTTGCAGTGATCTCATTATCACCAACTGCTTCCCAGTAAAGCTTTTAACCAAAGAGAATAACTGTGGCATCTCAGTTTAGTGACTTGGGTCCTAAGTTTTTTCTACAAGGAATCAGTTAGAATTTCAGAGGGTCTTGACTTTCTAAAACGGTGTTTCTCAAAGTGGCTATGGTCTTGATTTTTAGTTAAGGGATAAGAGAAAATAGAGATAAAGAAGTGCCTGGCTCTTTGGGAGTTGATAACTTATTGGAATGGAAACCTGATCTGTGCAGTTTGGTAACAATTGTTTAAATAAACATTTTTGTGCTTCACGTTCCTAGTTTCCTTACATACCCATACCTCATTTGCTTGTTGATATATTGATTCGTTAAGCTTCTCAATATAGAAAACATACATGCCTAAAATAGACTGTTGATGGCATTTATTGATACTTTTTCTGCTCTAACTACCTTTTGATACAGAAATATATCACTGAAAGTGAGAAAATGTTATTTGGAAAAAGAATAGTAAATAATTTAGAACATCATACTTTTTAAGATGAAAAATTTCAATATGACCTTTAGCTTCACTAAAAGGAATTGGACGCTAGACTACCAGAGATGCTAATCGTGTAAGAATGAGAAACTGATACTTTAATTTTGTCTATAGCAACAGTCTTTTACATTTAAATCATGTAAATTTATCTTTTACATTTATACATGTGTACTCTAGATAATAATCACAGACTTTTGGTTATGCCCATTACTTAGCAAAGTTGTTCTGACAGAATTACCTTTTCCCATTAAAGTCTCTGATAATATGTTATTCTATTACTTATGAACAATTCAACTTATAATACTAGAAGTGTTTTCACAGGTTTTACTGAATATTTGCTCTGGCTTCATGATCGTCCAACTGGGCGAAAAATTGCTTCCCTCTTGCTTGTCAGTGTTATTGCAGTGACTGACAGTCTCCTTCTCTCTCTCACACACACATACACACAGCTGTGTACTTGCACATATAATTGTGCTTGCTCTCAGGGCATGTGTATCAGACCCGTAGTGCTTGCACGCCTGGCTCCAGTGCTCACTGAGGTTTACATTCCTGTCACTGTGAGTCGCACCTCACAAGGACTTGCATTCATTAGTGTCGTGCTATTATATTCTGGTTATAGTGCTTGGGAGAGTGGACTAGGGGTGCCTCTGCCGTGCTCACATGTGCTTGCCAGGGCTATCCTTCCTGAAATGTCTTTTTAGTTATAGTAGTTGTTGGGGATTGCACCCCTTTGTTGTTTACGTAGTCCTTGCTGTGATGTGGCTTGAAATTCTTGTAGCACCAGGAATTACCTACAGCAGAGCTGCCAGAAATCCTGCTAAAGAACTCTTCCGTTCTGCTCTGTGCACGTGGTGGCAGTGTGGGTCAAACCCATGCCTTACATTTGCGAGGCAGACCTACATTCTCTGATACTGAGCCCTTCCTCTGGTGGCCTGAAAATTCCTTCTTTTTTAACCTATCTTCAGCTATGATGTGAGCCTGTGGGTCAACGCACCCACCTCTGGGTTTGTTTTAACACATTTTTAACAATGCTTTGGGACCATGCCATGCCGGGGATCAAACTTGGGGCAAAGCATGCACTCCAGTCCTGTGAGCTATCTCCCCAGCCCAATAAGTACTCTATTTACTGAGCCAAGTAGCTTTTATAACATTTTTATTCAGTGCGCATTGAATTTGTATGGGGAATCAGGTATCATTCTGAGTTGAGAAACATATTAAAAATGTCAAACTGAACTGCTAAAATATTTTAAGCTCTTACCTGTGCTGTCATAAACTATCCCTATATTTTTTTTCTGTTCCAGCCTCATGAGGTAGGGAATGTTGTTAGCTCCATTTAGACATAAACAATTGAGCCACCAAGAGGTTAAACATCCTTATGGTGTGGAAATACTTCCTGAAGATTTATAGTGGACCAGTATAATTCTGAGTATAGCACTATTTTCATTTGAAATAACTCTTTTTGCTATTTCTTGCCAAGTTTGGTAAAAATCTGATTCCAGTACATTTAGTTTCCAAATTACCTCGTTAAAGGAAGCGGCTTTCATTGTTTACTTTTGAAAGAACCATGTTAATCTAGTTATAAGATGGGTAAATTTGAAATTTGCTGCTTAAGTAAGTTAATTAAAAGCAGCTAGTGCTAATGTTATTAGGTTTGTGTTTATCCCTAAGAAGTATCTAGTAGCACATTATGGTCTTTCACCTGGTTGAAAGCCAGGGTGGCATTCTCAGTGTAGTGAAAAATCCAAGTTATTATTGTTTTACTAATAATTTATCTTATTATAACTTATTATAACTCTGCCTTGTATAATTTATTAATAATTTGTCTAATGCTATTTATTACTGATATTTTAATAACAATGTGTTAACTATGGTACAGTCAGCTCTTTTTTATGATAGAAAGACAGTCCACTTAAGAAATCTTATTGTAGGTGGAATCTACTGCAAGTGTGTGGGAGTCAGAGATTCGGAAAGACAGAGAAGGGACCAGTAGTGCTAATTGTTGGAAAAGTTAATACCAGCCTAGAACTGAACATTGAAGGTAGGCAAAAGGGATATACATGATAATCCCTAAATGTATGTATTGCAAGCCACAGTGTAAGAGAAGGGGCAGAGAGAGAGAGAGAGAGAGAGAGAGAGAGAGAGAGAGAGAGAGAGAGAGAGAGAGAGAGAGAGAGAGAGAGAGAGAAGAGAGGGGGAGAATGTCAAAGTGGCTGCCATAGAGGCAGGCTGGGGAAGGGAGGGAATCAGAGATAATGGTGGTGGGAAATGTGTACTGGTGGGGGAATGGGTGCTGTAACACTGTATGAAACCTAATCATGAACAATTTTGTAATTGTTTCTCTCATGATGGTATAATAAAATTTAAAAAAAAGAAAAATCCTACTGTAGAATTCTTAAATGTAGAGTGTAATGTGTTCAACCCCTTCTCACTGATTTATTAGTTTGCTATTAATGGTATAATTTCAGGGGTCCAGCTTCACACCTGTGTGGTGGTAAGATTCCCCGCACTCACCTGTGCCATCCCGTCACCAAACAGACCTCCCTATACTCTTTGCTCCCAGCCCCCTGCCCCGCCTCTGGTAATTATTACATTTTCACTGTCTGGGAGTTGGTCTAGGAGGAATAATTAAACTCTGGGCCTCACCTATGCAAGGCATGTGCTCCACCTCTTTGAATTTTATCTTCAATCCCACAAAAAAAAATCGTTTCTAAGTTGCCATGTGTAAAATAAACATCAGTGATTTTTATACCAGCTTTATGAATTGAGACCCACTTCATAAATTTCTTTCAGAAATTCCCTGGCAGCTATTGCTCATCTTACAATAGTGTAGTATTTAATATATAAATGTAAATTTTGAATTTAAATTTCAAAATATCACAAAGAATTCAAGCATTGCATCTGCTCTAGAAACTTTATATTGCATTTTTATTATTACACTACTTTACAATAGGATTACAATGTTTTTAAAGCAATATTTTGCATCCAGATGTACATACATTTAGTATTATGTATGTAAAAAAATTACATGTTATATAGGTATGACAGACTATATATTCCAACATCATTTTGGCTTAAATCTAGAGCTCAGAATTATTATTTATGTGTAGCATTTAGTTGTAATTTCTGAGTAGTGCGGACAGAGCGGCATCAGAATCTGTGCTTGATTTTGCAAATGGCAGCCTTCATTTTCATATACCATTTGGATTTGTTTCATATTTTATTTTCATGACAAAGTTTCATAAGAACTTTCTTATTTGTATAAAGTTTTCTACTTACACAATTTTAAAATACCAGCATGTTGCCCTTTATTACAACTGTGTGCTTAGACCAAGTACAGGTATTGGATATTTTCCATATTGCCACCAGTACTATTTTTAGTTTGATTTCCTCATAAAGCTTGATTTCTTAGATTGGTATGTTTATTTCTAATTGACATTCAGTTTTACAACCAGTTTGATTTATATAATTAACTAACGTGTTTTGATTGTGTGTCACCAACTGATCATGGTACAGTTTTTAAAAAAAAAGGCAGAAATGTGTTTACGAGGTATAGTGCTACGGTTCATGAGATATTTCTTCCCATGCAAAAAAAGAGGGAAGAAGAAACTATTTTCTTTAAGAGACATTATAAATATCAATTCTATATTAAGAGACATTTTTATAAAAGCTGTCTTTGGGAACCTCCAAGTGGTACTCAGGGCACCCCTGGGCCATTCCTGGAGATATTCAGCCATCCAGGCTAACTGGAACTTCAGTGCTAGGGCTTGAGCATGAGCTACTATTTGAACCAAATAATGCCACCAGGGCCACTCCAGCAATGATGGAATACATCCAGGGCTACATCCAGAGATTCTCAGCAGGCCATATGGCACTGAGCATTAAGCTGGAGTCTCCTGCACTTTTTAACAGAACTATAAAAGCATGGTTCCTAAATCACTTTTTTAAAGCAGTCTGTGATGATTATCATTCTTGGCTCTGAATCAACTTTGTCTTCAGATCAAACTTAGGTATATTGAGCAATTTTTATATATTTGATACTTTGCCTTTTTCGTTTGACCCACCAAACCTTATATTAGATAATATCACTCTGTTATAAGGAAATCATAACTAAGCGTTTTAAGAAATTACTCGCTCTTAATAAATCAGCAGGTGCAGAGTGGAGAGTTTAAACATCAGTTCAGTGCCTGGTTACTTATCATTAGAGAAATGCAAATGAAAACAGCAATGAGATGTCGCCTCATACCAGTGCAACTGCCACACATACATCAGAAAGAACAAAAACAGCCACTGTTGGTGGGGATCTGGGGAATAGCAAGCTTTTCCACTGTTGGTGTGAATGTTAACTATCTCAGAACTCTTGGAAAACAATATGGATACAGCTCAAAATGCTAAGAAAAGATATTCCATATATACCAAATCAATTCCGCTTCTGAACACTTGCCCCAACAGTCTAGTAACTATTCAGAATAAACATCATACTCCTGTATTCATTGCAGCACTATTCACAAAATCTGGGAATAACCCAAGCATCCAAGAACATAGTGAATAAAGAAACCATAGCATATATCCTCAGTGGAAAATTTCATATCCGACTCTCTGGATGGAACTGGGGGTTATTGTGCTGAGTGAAGTCATCAGAGGAGAAGGAGAGGTACAGAATAATCTCTCATGTGGGATATAAAGAAGCATAGTAAAGGGATCAAATGGCTGATAGCAGAATCTCTAAAATGTTCTACAGAAATGAGCTTACCATGGCGGATGGTGGGGCGAGGGGTGTGGCGAAGCCTGAGACAGTGGCGGAGGGAAGCAGACACTTTGTTGAGGGGTGTGTGTTGAAATACTGCATTCATGGAACATTGTCACTGACAGTAGTGTAAGTCATGATGACTGAAATCTAAAAACCACAAATGCTACATTGACTTTTCCCACAAGGGCATGCATTTAGTTTTCTTTAAATACCCCTTTTATTTAATTTCCTATGATTATCACTAAACAGTCAGCTTATACTTGAGTTCCATCCCATAAAAATCTGTGTGAAATGCAAATGAAGCAAGTCCACACTATTCTCAAGTAGAAGCAGTTCTCGCACGTCCAACTCCATCATGCTGATACCCCTTTCTGCTATACAAGTTTGCTTTCCACAGGTTTTATGAACAAGGAATACTTAACATTGGAAAAACTTGGATTCATACATACTTATGTGTGTATCATCACATGTGTAATTATTATCAGTGAATACATATGTATCTGCTGTCCAGCGAGACACTTTTTTTTTTTTTTTTTGGGTCACACCTGGCAATGCTCAGGGGTTACTTCTGGCTCTGTACTCAGGAATTACTCCTGGCGGTGCTCAGGGGAACATATGGGATGCCGGGGATCGAACCCGGGTCAGCCACGTGCAAGGCAAACGCCCTACCTGCTGGACTATCACTCCGGCCCCAGCGAGGAACTTTTAATGCTACTTTTATAGTCCACTTGTCTACTTTCCTGACTGTATTTCCCTTGGTATTCCTTTTAGGTGCCTGCTGAGCTATCTCTCTTTCTTCATAGACTAATTCAATCCCACACTCCGCCTTCCAAAACTTACATATCCCTCAATAATTGTTTGTTTCACTATTAGTTTTCAGTACTTGTTTGTTTTTATTGCTTGTTAACAGTCTTTTGCAGGCTACAACAGATGTAAGCTTTCTGTACTTAGCAGCTCTACAGCGTACCTTCTTGCCCTAAAGTCTTTGATCCACTTTTACCAGTTTCTTCACACCTGTGTTACTGAGTATGTGGAAATGAAGAAAATGCCCCCAAACACATTGACTACCTGTCTTTCATTTATGCTTCATGGCTAAAAATTTGATGGAAAGAGCAAAAACATTGTGGCTTATGTCTTTTTGTAAAAGGCTATGTATAATTTGTTTTGTCATTTTCTGGACACAAGATTTTGTTTTTTTTTGAAAATATTTAAAATATCTGATATTTCACTAAGTAAGTTTGCTATTGGCATTTAATATTTGATGAAGTTTTAATTAATATAAATTAGTACTCCATTTATCACTTTGTATTTATTTTGTCATGATGAATTATTTCTGTTAGATGTGGATTATTTTCCCATGAAAAACACCAGAAATCATAACCTTATTAGCTTAGTTAGAAAGAATGGGACTTGCCATTTTTTATTATTGTGGATTTAACATTTTACAGTACTTCATATTTGTGTGTTTTAAGGTGAGTTAGTTTTATTGATGCTTAGGAAATAGTTACATTAGAATTACAGGGGCCGAGCGATAGCCCAGCGAGTAGGGCGTTTGCCTTGCATGCAGCTGGCCCATGCTGGCCCGGGTTCGATCCCCGGCATCCCATATGGTCCCCGAGCACTGCCTGGAGTGATTCCTGAGTACAGAGCCAGGAGTAACCCCCTGAGCATCGCCGGGTGTGACCCAAAAAAGCAAAAAAAAAAAAAGAATTACAGTAGAGGATTGGAAGATAGTACAAAGAATGCAGTACTTGGCTCACCCCGGTTTGATCCACAGCATTGGATGTGGTCCCTGAGCACCATCAGGAGAAATCCCTGAGCACAAGGCTAGAAATAAGCCTAAAAATCACTAAATGTTCTCCCCAGCAACAATTGTAGTATAATTTTTCATATTTTAATTAAATCAAGAAAGAGTATTTGTAAATATCATTAAATCACAACATGGTTAATTTTGTAGTAGTAGTGTTATAAACTTGAGGTCAGGATATAACTCAGTGGCAGAATACATTTTGATCTCGTTACAAAAATTAAAATAAAGGGGCCGGAGCGATAGCCCAGCGGGTAGGGGCGTTTGCCTTGCACTTGCGGCCGGCTCATGCCGCCTGGGTTCAATCCCGGCATCCCATATGGTCCCCCGAGCGCCGCCAGGAGTGATTCCTGAGTGCAGAGCCAGGAGTAGCCCCTGAGCATTGCCGGGTATGACCCAAAAAAAAAAAAAAAAAAAATTAAAATAAAAAGACTGGTATTTTACAACTGCCCTAGCTGTCCTATGTGAGCCTTGTGTGGGTCCCCTCACCGCTGGCCGCACTCCAGCTGCAGTCATTGTAGGCCACCATTTTATTTTTTCAATTTATTTATTTATTTATTTATTTATTTATTTATTTGTTTGTTTATTTATTTATTTATTTATTTATTTATTTATTTTTTTGCTTCTTGGGTCACACCCAGCAATGCTCAGGGGTTACTCCTGGCTCTGCATTCAGGACCATATGGGATGCAGGGGATTGAACCCGGGTCAGCCGCATGCAAGGAAAATGTCCTACCGCTGTGCTATTGCTTTGGTCCTTTTTTACAATTTTTTAACTTTATTTATAAACTATGGCAGAGCCTGGCAAGCTACCCGTGTTTTATTTGACATGCCAAAAGGAGTAACAATTATGGACCTCAATTCCATGACCTGAAGAATGATTTGAGTCTCTTCCTGTCCCCGGAGCAAGCAGATGCTCTTCGGCTACACTTGCTTGCGACAGGACAAACGGAGATGTTAGGTGCCCGCTCGAGCAAATCGATGAACAACGGGATGACAGTGATACAGTGATACAGTGAGGGAAGAAGTTATAGTAGCTGGCTTATTATTTCTTATATTCATGGCCAAATAAATGTGGTCATTGTATTTTATAATGAGAATACCCAAAGCTCCCATAGTACCACTGCTGGCTGATCCACATGCAGATACTTGAATTTCTAGGGTTTTTTTTTTAATATTTTATTATACCACCATGAGATATATAGTTACAAAGATGTTCATAAGATGTTCATATTTGGGTTTCGGGTCATACAGTGTTCCAGCACCTATCCCTCCACCAGTACCCATTTCCCACCATCAATGTCCCCGATTCCCTCCCCCCCCTAGTCTGCCTTTATGGCAGGTTCTTAATTTCTTTCTCTTTCTCTCTCTCTCTCTTTCTCTTTTCCTTCCCTTTCACATTGTGTATTACAATACATACATTAACAGGTTGTCCTGTGTATCTTTTTGCCTGTATTTAATGCTCTGTTCTAGGTTGGTATCAGCAGTTTCGACAATTATTAGCACACTGTTCCATTCTCTGTCTTACCTAGCCTCTGACTCCCACACGTTTGTGATAATTTCCACCTTTGACAAGACATCCTGATCCATGTTTCACTTGACCTTGGATATTGGTATCATAATATGTACATTTATATATATTTATGTCATGCAAATAAATGCAGTCATTCTATATCTGTCTCTCTCTGGCTAACTTCACTCAACATGATCCTCTCTATGTTTCTAGGGGTATTTTTTTATAATTGGAATTCTTTACATATAGAAGCATTCGTGTTACAGTATTAAAATGTCAACTGAATCGCTGGCCGGTTAGCTCGGTTGGTTAGAGCGTGGTGCTAATAAAATGTCAACTGAAAGTACATCCTCATTCATCACCAATAAATATGTTGTTGAACTTGTTTTTTTATAATTTTCAGTTTAAAACGCAGGTTTTGGGGGCATATTTAAAATAGTTTTAATTTTTGATAAGCTAATAATTTGGTGTATTTGTAATACATCTAGAGTGTATCCCAGACTTTGGAGCAAACATGTTTTAGACTATAATTCAGTCTTGAGCGTAGAGGCAGGAAATAACTAGGACTGTGGAGTCAGTGCCACTCGTCCCTGGTGAGTTCTAGCTAATTCATTTCCGAGACTCAAATATGCATGACAGGAGAATGAGATCTCTGTTTGGAATGTGCTTTAAAAGGTTACTTTTCTTTTTTTTTTTTTAATAAGGCACCTTAGAGTGACAGCACTGACTGTTCTCTGCACCTTTTTGTTGAAAATTATGGGACTTATTTCAAAATGTCCCAATTGCCAGCAGTAGGAAGGAGGAGAAGGATTTAGCTAGCGATCATGTTGAAATGATCTCAGAGTGAATAAACTAGTCCATCATGCCAGGTTGGCACATGCAACATATTTCTTTAGATTCAATGTACTATAATTTTTTACTAAATAATTACAGCATTAAAACTAATTAGAAAATCAAGTAATAAGCTTAGGTGAACCAGGAAATTTAGTGTATATTTCAAATCAGTGGAAGACTGGCTACTCATATGGTACTTGACTCTTAATTTGTCATCTGTGGAAAAATGTTTTGTCCTAATATATACCATAAAGCAAAATAAACTCTACAAATTAAGATCTGACCATCACGAAATAAATAACAGGACCCGAGAGACAGTATAGGGGTTAAGGCACAGGCCTTGCATCCAGAACCTTGTGGTGCCACATGCCTTGCATCTAGAACCTTTTAGTGCCAGGGATCAAATGCAGGTATGGGGCCTGTAGATTTGCCCTCTAACCATTGTACTCTCTCCTGGCCCCATCATTTGTTTTAGTCACTAAAATATTTTATATATTTAAATGATAGTTATGGACCATACGCCTTAAACTTTCCTAGACATTTAGAGTATTAGCCTGTTTCACATGAGTTTTAAATTTTCCTCTCACTATTGTAAATCAGGTACATAACCCATGGGTAAACACAAGTGGAGAGTAAACCAACAAAGTTCTCAAAATATATTTTGCCTGGCAGGACATTTGGGAGTAATTACACAGTGGGTGAATACTTTGAGGTGTAGATGATATTATTAGCAAATTGAACACAATTTAAATTAATCATTGACTTCTAAAATGTTAAATTCAGAACTTTTTTCATAGTTAATAGCTGTTTTTATCACTGCAAAATTTAAGGTGTAGTAAAAATGTTTCTATATGCTTCTTCCTACTATGTTTGGAAGATTATCAACTACTGTCTTTCTTTATTAGACTCATTGCATTTTTAGGATTATAGTCCTCTAAATTATTTCCTTGCCAGTAGTAACCTAACACTGACTTATTCAAAGATTACTCTGGTAAAACAAATAAGTTGAATCTGAGGTGGAACTTTTCAGAGTGGTTATTTAATATTGAAGTCTGTAGTGTGGTTGCTTTTAACAAAGATAAGTCAAAAGATAACTGTCAGAAGGGGTTTCTAGACTTGAAATGAGAGCAATAGTTTTCCAAAAGAGTCAATGCCTACTAAGGGCATTGAATTAAAAAGGAGAGTCAAGTTTAATGTTGGTGCACGAATGTTTGTGAAAGTTGAAAAAGTTTTGACTCTGGAATATCTGCGAAAAGGACGTGGTAAAAGAATTCTAGAATTGGAGGGTTTGAAGGCTCATAGAAGTGCTTTTGATCTCCAAAGACTAGGAGGTTAAGGAGGAATTAGGAATATGATATACACAAAGTCCAGTATTCTCTCTTGTGGTTACATGCAATTGAATGTTTGGGGATAGTATTTTACTGTTATTCCCTGATAACCACTGTTTTTTCCTGGTTTTGGCATATCTAATACACTACGGACAGCTTGCAAGGCTCTGCTGTGCAGGCGGGTACTCTCGGTAGCTTGCTGGGCTCTCTGAGAGGGCCAGGTAGAATACTCTTGATAATTTACAGATGAATCTGCAACCATGCACAACGGGAGAGCTGGTAGCATCTCTGCCCAGTGTACATGTAATGTGACTTGGAGACAACTACTGGACTAGAGCTGTTACAGACTGGATCCCACGGGATGTCAAAAGATCACGTGGCCACCCACTTACAAGATGGTCAGACTTCGTCAAGATCCTGAGTGAGCAATTTGAAGCTCTTCGTATTCCTGGAGCAAGCAGATGCCATTGGGTTACACTGGCACGTGACAGGGACAAATGGAAATGTTATTGCCACAAGCTCGAGCAAATCAATGAATATCAGAATGTCAAAAGATCAAATGATCCCTGATAGCCTTGTTTGAGAATTGCTTCCAGGAATCACCTTCAGTTTTTTTTTTTTTTTTTTTGTCTTTTTTGGGTGAGGGAGGGTAGTCCACAAATGCTCAGGGACTACTCCTGGCTCTCTACTCAGGAATTACTCCTGGAGGAGCTCGGGGTACCATATGGGATGCTGGGGATTGAACCCTGGTCCACCACATGCAGGTCAAATGCCCTACCCGCTGTGTTATTGCTCTGGTCCCTTGAAAATTACTTCCAAACTATTGTTACAGTCTAAAAGAAAGTGTATGGCTCACAAGAATGAACTTTATGGCCTAAGAGCAAAGAAACATATTTCATAAGCCCTATTAGTTTGGTCTTTTATAAAAGCGACAAGAAACTTGCAAGGGCTGAAAGGAATTTCATTTAAAAGTAAACAAATTAGTTGTATGTTTTTAACAGATTACTCTGGTTATAGTATACAGAACTTTGGGAGTCAGTGCCAGTGGGAGATAAAGTAATGGTGTCTTAAGATTGTATGCAATCTTAGATGGTATGAACTCACCGGATATGATTGCTATTTAAATGCTTAATTTTTAGAAATAAGGAAATTGATCTATAATGGTTCACAAGTTTGTTTATATCTGATGTGATTGTCATTGCTGCTGTTATATACTCACATGTCACATATGTCATAATAAAGTAAATGTAGCAAGTTGGAGAGTCTTAAAATAACTATAGTAAATATCAAGTGACTTTCGGATTTAATATTAAGTGTAACAGTTCGTTTCAGCATTGCATAAACTGAGTTAAGTGTAGTGATTGGTGTTTAAGTTTCCAAAGTAGAGACGACTCAGATTTTTTGTGATATTTTTGATAAATGGTAACACTTAATATAATTTTTAAATGTTACTGTCTATCAATTGAAATCTTAACATTTCTCTATTTAGTTCATGAATTTATTCATTGATTAGAATTGGCTGCTGCTAATTGCAGTACTTTGTTTTATCTACTCACTTCCTTTTTGCTATTGTATTGACCTCCTAGCCTACTGACTTTCGTTATCTGTGTTAATCACTCTCTCCCTACCAAGTTACATCAAGGCTTCTTAAACTTTTCATCTCTGGCCCTTTCACCCAAGAAACACACATTGGCAAGAAGCTGCCGGAATACCTTAAGTTCATTACATGCTTCATTTTGAGTTAATGTTTTGTTATTGCCAGCTCATACTCCTTTTACTGTTGCCATATTTTTCACAACTGCCATATTTTATTAGGAACCCAGGAGGGGTTATGACCCGAAGTTAGAGATGGTAGGAGCTATATTGTTTAGAACTTTCATCAGAGTTTGTATATTTTTCAGTTTCAGCCATCTTATTCAAACATTGAAAAAAAATTTTCTTCATTATATGTATTTTCTTGGCTAATTTTTTTTTTAGGAAACAATTCATAGGAAGAAAAGTCCAACAAGTTTTCAACTTAAATTGTTTTTGATATAGGCCTACCAAATTATTAAATGAATGAAAGGTACTTAAAATTAGCAGTTTGTTTACTCGAGTAATTCACGTATTCACTTGAAATTTACTGAGTACCTACAAAATGCTCCTTATTTAAATTTGTTATGAATGTCCAAATTCTGTTATCAAAAACTTTGTCAATCAAAGCTTTACTGGGCTGGAGCGATAGCCCAGCGGGTAGGGCGTTGCCTTGCATGCGGCCGGCCTATGCCGACTTGGGCTCGATCCCCGGCATCCCATATGGTCCCCGAGCACCGCCAGGAGTAATTCCTGAGTGCAGAGCCAGGAGTAATCCCTGAGCATTGCCGGGTGTGACCCAAAAAGCAAAAAAAAAAAAAAAAAAAAAAAAAAGTAAAGCTTTACAAATAAAATATTACTAAATTTTATTTATTACCTAAATAAAATGAATACTACTACTAAAGACTCGGCCCCCTGGGATGAACCCAGAGCCATGGCAGAGCCTGGTGAGCTACCTGTGGTGTATTCGATATGCCCAAAACAGTAACAATAATGGACCTCATTCCCAACGAATGGAGACGTTACTGGGGCCCGCTCAAGCAAACCGATGAACATGGGAAGACAAGTGACAAGTGATTACTAAGATGTTGAATTTTAATAATTTATACTTGCTCTCTTGATATGCGCTTAACATTTACTTCTTAAGAGAAAATTTTGTTTCTATTAATTCTTAGGGTCTATTAGAATATTTCATGTGTATTACAGTGGTATTCATATGTTGTGTTTCTAAACTTCATTTTCAAAAGCTTAAGTCCCAAATATAAATTTCTCTGGAATTAAAAAACAAACAAAAAAAGATTTACTTCTATTTAGAAAACTAAATCTAAGTATTGAAAAATTTAGGTTTAAAGATAGTATGTTAACATTCTTTTTTAGTCATGCTTCTTTGTTTATAATGGGAATAAATTGTCTTAGATTTTCTATAATAAATACTAACAAGACAAGTACAACAAATAAAACTAAGCTTTGGAGGTAAAGAAAAGATCAGTAACAACAAAATGATTTGCCATAGCCTATGAATAATAACAGCTTTCTTGATTATTGGGACATGTATAAACTGATAATTTTGGCTCTTCAAGTATTCTTTTGTTTCTAAAGTACTGAAACATTTATTTTGGCTTCTAAAACTTTGTAAAGACATGTTATTTGGGGAGTAATTTGCTGAAAATGTTCGTTTATTTTACTAAGCTACTTCTTTGAAAGATACAGGATTACAGTGACCTAGTTGATTTTTGGTACACCATTTTTTATCCCTTTAGGAGAAATGGAAATTTTGGAGGAGATGGAGTCTGTAAGGTCTTTATTTCAGAGTCCAGTAAAAAGAAAGCTCTGTCTTTATTTTTATTATACTTTCTGTACCATTTACTTCTGAAATACATGTATATGTTAAAATAGTTTTAAGGCTAGGGTTTGAAATGGCAATGTATGGTTGGAAGATACAGAAGTTATGATTTCAAACCTTTTATTTTTTAATAACATTTTAAAAGTAGTTTTAATGATTTAAACACTTTCCAGTTACATGACAATTGACTAGTTAACTTCCTTTAATACTTAACTTTTCATAATAGCCCCCTTGTTCTTCACTAGTGACATAGATCCTTTCATTTGTTTCAGACATCAGAGAAGATATTAGATAACAACTTTTCCAAAGGCTATTTCTACCTTTAATTTTATTAAAGGTAATGGGGTCACTGTGATGACCCCTCCCCCCACACTGTGTTGGAGAGTGAGGTGCTTACTCTCCAAAGTCAGTTCACTTTCTGTACACTGGACTCATCCTTACCGCCAAAATGTATATTTCGCTCCAACATCTATTTTCTGTCCTATCTTCACCAAATACTTAGTGGGGTAAGCCCATTTATGTTATAAAATATATCACTGTATCACTGTCTTCAATAGATCATCAATTACCTCCAGCGAGCACCAGTAACATCTCAATATGTCCTGTCACATGCGAGATAGCCCAAGGGCATCTGCCCACTCCAGGAACATAAAGAGCCTCATACTATTCCTTCAGGTCATGGGAATGAGGCCTATAATTGTTACTGGTATTTGGCATGTCAAATACGACGTGGGTAGCTTGCCAGGCTCTGCTGTGCGGGTGGGATTCTCTTGTAGTCACCTCAAAACTCAAGCATTTATTGATGAACCGGGCTGTGATCAGCTCTTCTGCTGGGTGGAGCTCTGATTTTTATTTTTATAAAAAGAGGTGCCATACTTCTTAAATAATTGTTCTATGCTTTTAAAATTTCTTTTGCATCCCTAATACAATTGACACTATCCTGTTGTTTTTGAGACATGTAGTTGGAAGCTCCTACTTGGTCAAAGTTCAGTGGTCTATTTCTGCACTCACATACTATTCTGAACAGAACTTTCTAAGTCATTCTTTCTCAAAAAACCTCTTCTGGGGCTGGAGTGATAGTACAGCAGGAAGGGTGTTTGCCTTACACACAGCTGACCCGGGTTCTATCCCAGCATCCCATATCCCCAAACATCTCCAGGAGTAATTCCTGAACCCAGATTCAGGGAATAAGCCCAAACCTTCCTGGGTTTTGGGGGGGAGGGGAAGGCTTTTGGGAACCTCTCCTGTTAACTTTCTCACTGTTTCCTCGCTTTTCTCCATCAGCACTTGGCTCTCTTTGTCTTATTCCTTTACCTTTTTTCTATTTTGCTCAACCTGTGAATGTTGTGATTCTTTTGCTGTTTGTTTATTTTTATGTTTGTTTTGAGGCCACACCCAAGGATACCCAGGGCTTCCCTTAGATCTGGGCTGTGGGATGATCACTCCTGACAGTGCTCAGGGACCGTATGCAGTGCTGGGGATTGAAGTCAGGCCAGTCCCTTACAAGGCAAATACTAGTTTTTCTCTAGGTGTAATATTTTGATTCTTTTTTTTTTCTTCAGGTCACACCCGGTGATGCTCAGGGGTTACTCCTGGCTCTGCACTCAGGAATCACTCCTGACGGTGCTCGGGGGACCATATAGGATGCCGGGACCGAACCCATGCCGGCACAGGCCGGCCGCATGCAAGGCAAATGCCCTACCCGCTGGGCTATCGCTCCGGCCCCCTTTTTTTTATATGTATATATTTTGATTCTTAGCGGTCTGTGTTTCATCCTCTTTGTACTGCAAGCCTGCAGGGTCATACTCCGTGTCATAATTTAACTGATTTTCATTCTTACGTCTCCCTTATGTGGTCTCTACCTAAGATCTCACGCCGCTTCCCATCCTTATTTCCAGCAACTCTTCGCAAATTAATATAGTTAAGGAGTTAGGAATCAGGACACCTTTATTATTTCCCCAATTAAGGATGATATAACTAGACAAAACTCTAAAGTCTCAAAGCGGATACAGAAATTAGAGGTTTACAAATTATAAACAGAAGGTACAATCAGTAGCAACTTATATTGCCTTTGATTGGGTGAATAGGAATGAAAAAATGACTATGGTTTTAGGATTGGTCACTTGAAAATGTATGGGTCCATTAAGATGTGGAGTATAAGAAATAAGCAGGACTTTAAAAATGATTATTGTATGCAATTCAGTAAGAAATTAGGAAAATATGGTACACTTGTGTTGAATGAAAGAGGCAGCCACTCAACTCCAAATTGTAAAGGTATTTAGAGAGTTGTTAAAAAGTTTCATAAATGGAGCACCTTATTTCAGATTAATATTAACAGATAATTTTTAATGTATCATTTTGATTCTTGTGAAAGCTGTAGAACGTTGATATGCGCCTGTATTTTCGAACAGACCTTGATGAACCATCAGGGCTATGAAGGCCTTGGGGTTAATTCAGTATCAGAAATATCTTTGTGTCTTCAGTTTTCTTTTAAATTTGAATGTTCAAGTATTTAAGATATTTCATGATATGTGATACCTCATGAATATTTCCAAGACTCTTTCCTCAATTGTTGGAATCAGGTTTATTTTAAAAGGCTATGTTTCTGATAGCAAATTTAACAATTTATTGCATAACATTTCAGTGGAGTTCTGAACTCCACCCAGCAGACCAGCCTATCACAGCCTGGCTCGCGCGCCGCCAGTGGCCGTGGCGGTTCATCAATAAATGCTGGATTTAGAGATGACTAGAAGAGTATGCTACCTGCACGGCAGAGCCTGGCAAGCTACCCGTGTCGTATTTGATATGCCAAATACCAGTAACAATTATAGACCTCATTCCCATGACCTGATGGAATGGTTTGAGGCTCTTTATGTTCCTGGAACAAGAAGGTGCCCTTGGGCTCTACTTGCATCAGACAGGACATATGGAGATGTTACTGGTGCCCGCCGAGCAAATCTTTGAACATAGAACTGCAAGAGTGTTCACAGGTTTTTTGGATATGATTGTTGCATTCTAGAGAGATATTTGGTGTGAACTTGGAAGGAACTCTTGTGTGCGAAAAGACACAACCATTAAGAACTACAGAAAGAAAAGAGGAAGAGCAGAGTCACAGCTTGTTCTAAACATTGTATTTCATCTCCCACCCTTTCTCTAGCTTTTTATCTACATCCCCAAAAGAAAAATATAGGTTATCCCGAACATTGTTCTACATTTCCCACCCTTTGTGCAACTGTTTCTCTACATCTCCAGACATAAGCATATGTTTATGTTTGGAGATGTATGTAACCAAAAAAAAAAAAAAAGAACCACTTCTTAAAAAATGTGTAAAAACTATGGCAGATCACTTCAAGTTCTCTTTGTTTTGTCTTAATTCACAGTGATAAGTCTAAATCTTTGCTTCTCATCTGCTAAATTTCCTGTTTAGCCTCTATAAAGTTTAGCACAAATAGTATCTCAAAGAAACTATAGGCAGGTTTAACATTTTTCTCTCTGCTCCCATAGTGTACTTAATGATTTCTTTGTCACTTACACATAAAGCCCATTTGCACTAATCTGTTACTTGCAGTCATGAGATTTATGTTGGCAAGTTCAATGCCAAATCTACTTATTTGTCAAGATAATAGGATTTTGGTAGAGTTTTGTAATTAGATAACTCATTAAAGAACAATAAAAGTAACTTAAAAAATTAATGTTTGACCATGTTAATATTTAAACATGACTTTTTAAAGGTCAGCAAAAGAAAATGGTTCTGAGTTATTGATCAGACTATTTGAATTCACTAGAGGATGGAAACAGTAATTTTAAACAACCTGTAATTTTTCAAACTGCTAATCTTATTTTTTGTAGCAGAAACTGTGGAAAAGTGAATGCTGTATACTTTACCACTAAATAGCTGAACTGCACAGCATCTGGAAAAAACTAGAATCCTGATCACTTGAGTAGCCCAGTATATAATATCTAAATATAAATATATATGTAGTTATGCATATATACATGCATGATTTAATCTTTGAGAAGTCAAGCTATATAGTTGCATCACTTGATCACTTGATATCCCATTATTCATCGATTTGCTCGAGCAGGCGCGAGTAATGTTTCCATTTGACCCTATCACGTGCCAGTGTAGCCCAATGGCATCTGTTCCGGGGATATTAAGAGCTTCAGACTGTTTGTTTAGGGACCTGATAAGGAAGTCTGACCATCTTGCAGGTGGGCAGCCACACAATCTTTTGGCATCCCGTGGGATCCAATCGGTAACAGCTCTAGTCCAATGGTCGTCTCCAGATCGCATTATATGACCAGCCCATTTGATTTTCGATGTTCTGGCAGAAGAGACAGCCGCCCTTGATTTTAGAATAGCGATGGAGGTTGGAACTCCGATTCCCTCTCTCACTTGAGTGAGGCATGGCTCTTTCGATTCCTCTTCAGGAGACCTGAATGGTATTTTCATCCTGCTTTCATAAGCCCAGGTCTCTGAGGCGTATGTCAGTGCAGGGAGAATGGTGGAGTCAAAGAGGTGTGCTGTAGCTGGATGTTCTTTGTTCTTTTGACTTTTGTTTCAATGTTTTTGAAGGCATTCCATGCCACTCTTTTCCTCCTTTGCAACTCATGTTTCAGGTCGCTCATCGTGTTGACTTCTCGACCTAGGTACACATAGCTGTTGCATTCAGAGATGTTTGTTCCATTGAGAGTGAATGAGGCCTCTGGAACTAGTTATTTTTCATGAACATGGTTTTGTTGAGATTCAGCTGTAGACCTATCCTTCCACATTTTTGGTCAAAGGCTGCATCAGTTGGAATTAAATCACTTTTTGAGGGCCGGAGCGATAGTACAGTGGGTAAGGTGTTTGCCTTGCATGCAGCCAACCTGGGTTTGGTTCCTGGCATCCCATATGGTTTTCCAAGCTCCACCAAGAGTAATTTCTGAGCGAAGAGCCAGGAGTAACCCCTGAGCATTGCCAGGTGTGACCCCAAAAAGCATGGATGGATGGATGGATGGATGGATGGATGGATGGATGGATGGATGGATGGATGGATGGATGGATGGATGGATGGATGGATGGGTGGGTGGGTGGGTGGGTGGGTGGGTGGGTGGGTGGGTGGGTGGGTGGGTGGGTGGGTGGGTGGATGGATGGATGGGTGGGTGGGTGGGTGGGTGGCTGGCTGGCTGGCTGGCTGGCTGGCTGGGTTGATGGATAAATGGATGAATAAATTAATAAGCAAATCACTTTTTGAGATGCCCGAAATATAGTACAAGGATTAGGGAGCTTCTGCAGCACCTGGTCCCTCAACCCTTTGGCATGTCCAGCCCTGGAGTCCTCACTGGTACCACTGGGTATGGCCCTGGAAGAATGGTGGAATGGTGGAGTCAAAGAGGTGTGCCTAGCATCACTGCTGACTTAGGTTGGGTAACTCCACCCTTTCCCCTTACTCTGTCCTGGAACTGCAGTCATCACCACATTACCAGGCCCTCGCATTAAACCACTTGCTCCCAGGCTCCTCTTGAGACACACCTCCCTCCAAAAAATATCGCTTCTTGAAAAATGTGTGAAAACTATAGAACTAGAAAAAGTACACAGGGTAGGCAGTTGCGTTGCATGTGGCATGAAGGTGTTCAATCCCAAAAACTGCATGTGGTCGCTGGTCCCTCCAGGAGTGATCTCTGGGCACAGAGCCAGGAATAAACCTTGAGCATAGCTGGGTGTGTCCCAAAATCAAACAAGAAAATAAAGTACAAAATGTATAACCTTGTATGATCTTAACTGTATAATCATTTTATATTTGTTTTAGAATTTGATTTTAGAATGTCATTAAACTTAAGGTTCTATTTTGGTAGTTCACTTTTAAAAGAAAAGACCAATATTTTTAACATTTTGTTCTTACATGTATTATCCACAAACATTGGTCTTACTTGTTTTATGAACCCGCCAGGATGACTATAGCTCTGTTTAAAATCAGACTTAAATCTTTCATCAGTTAGTATATTCTCTTCTTTAAATGGAGTGTTCTGTAAGTCTGACAAGCCGGGCTGGAGACTGGATTAATCTGTTGGGTGGAGATCTTACAAGATTGCTGCCAGCAAGGTGTGGGGGTTTCTCTGGGCTCTTCCGAGGCTCCATCGGGATGGTGGGCTTGGGTTGGAAGTTGCTCTCGTGGTCCATGGAATGCAGGGGGTTCGACGGGGAAAGCTGGTTTCTGCTCTGCCGGTGTATCTGTATCTGTGGCTCAAGCATTCCTGGGCTTGAAATACTCTCCTCTGAATGGCGGGTCTAGGAGAGTTGCCACCCTCGAGAACATCATGCGACAATTAGAATGGGAAGAAATGGGAGTGAAGATAGATGGTCAGCAACTACACCACCTCCGCTTCGCTGATGATATCGTTCTAATAACACCAAATATTAGCCAAGCGGCACAAATGCTGGCTGACTTTGACTGAGAATGTGGAAAGATAGGTTTACAGCTGAATCTAAAGAAAACTATGTTCATGAGAAATGAACTAGTTCCTGAGGCCCCATTCACTCTCAATGGAACAAACATCTCTGAATGCAGCAGTTATGTGTACCTAGGTTGAGAAGTCAGCATGATGAACGACCTAAAACCTGAGCTGCGCAGGAGGAAGAGAGCGGCATGGAATGCCTTCAAAGGCATCGAAGAAATAGCTAAAAGGACAAAGAACCTCCGGCTCCGGGCACATCTCTTCGACTAGTTCTCTCTCTGCATTAACATACGCCTCAGAGACCTGGGCCCTAAAGCAGGATGAGAATGCTATTCGGGTTTCCCAGAGAGGAATCGAAAGAGCTATGCTTGGAATTTCACGCCTAAATCAAGTGAGAGAAGGAATCGGAGTTCTGACCTCCATCGCTATTCCAGAATCAGGGACGCTGTCTCGTTTGCCAAGGCATCGAAAATCAGATGGGCTGGACATGTAATGCAATTTGGAGACAACCGCTGGACTAGAGCCATTACCGACTGGATCCCATGGGATGTCAATAGATCACATGGCCGCCCACCTACAAGATGGTCAGACTTCCTTGTCAAGACACTGAAGGAATGGTTTGAGGCTCTTCATATTCCTGAATCAACCATATGCCATTGAGCTACATTGGCACGTGATAGGGTCCAATGGAAATGTTTCTGGCGCCCGCTCGAGCAAATCGATGAATAACGGGATTCAAGTGATCAAGTGATCAAGTGATCTGTAAATCAATCAGATTTCACAATGAATGAAAAGATAATATGCTATTTCTTCGTTGAAATTTTAAATTGTAAAGCATCAGTTTTCCCATTCAGTATTAATCAAATCATGTTTGGCAGTGAGCTGTGCTGTGAATGGTTAGATTTAATGACTGTTAAATTGAACTGCATGAAATTGTCATTTTTTTACTGCATTTATTTGCATGACATAAATATACCAGGTGATCTTACCAAAAGTGGAAATTACCACAAGCGTGTGGGAGTCAGGAGGTTAGGTAAGATAGAGAAGGGAACATGTGTGAATAAATGTCAAAAGGTGTGATACCAACATAGAACTGAGCATTAAATACAGGGGAAAAATGCAAATGATGGCTTCTAAGTGTATGTAGTGCAACGCACAATGTGTAGGAGAAGGAAGAGAGAGAGAGAGAGAGAGAGAGAGAAGAGATAAAGAACCTGCCATTTAGGCAGGCCGTGGGAGGGGGAGGGAATTGGGGACATGGGTGGTGGGAAATGGGCACTGGTGGAGGGCAGGGTGCTGGAACACTGTGTGACCGAAACCTCCAAACGTGAACAACGTTGTAATTGTATATCTCACGGTGGTATAATAAAATGTTTTAAAAAATTGTCATTTTTATTTATCAAAAATAATAATAATTGGGCTGGTGAGGCAGTGTAAGTGGTAGACACAGGCTGCTCAGGGTACTGCCTAGCATGTGAAAACCCTTAAGTTTGATCCCTAGGCATCACTAGAAAAGGCTCCACTTAAAAAAAAGCAAGTAGGGGCCAGAGCAATAGCACAGTGGGTAGGGTGTTTGCCTTGCATGCGGCCAATCCAGGTTCGATCCCGGCATCCCATAGGTCCCCGAGCACTGCCAGGAGTAATTCCTGAGTGAAAAAGCCAGGAGTAACCCCTCTGTGTTGCCGGGTGTGACCCAAAAAACAATGGAGATGTTATTGGCGCCCGCTCGAGCAAATCGATGAATAACGGGATTCAAGTGATTCAAGTGATTCAAGTGATCAGCAAATTCATGTTGTTTGATCTAATGACTTTCTTGTTTTTGTAATTTTTATCTCTACATCTTGTACAAATGACTTGAATAATACTTGTCTTTGGGGTTCTATTAAGCCAAGGTTAGCTAAAGGTTTGACATTGAAAGAATGTCTCTTTACCTTCTCTGTGAGATTTGTAGAAGATAAATGCATGGAAATGCAATGTGGCAACATGACCATCAAGGAAGTGATAGATTTTGGTACATGCCAGAAAAATTTTCAAGCATAATTGCCATATAAAATATTTATATTATGCTTAAATAAATGCTGGTGTATCTTTAAAAATACGGTATGTATCAAATTTGTCTAAAGGTAAGATTTCTGAGCTTGTCACTTGTCACTTGTCTTCCCATTGTTCATCGATTTGCTTGAGCAGGCACCAGTAATGTCTCCATTCATTGGGACTGAGGTCCATTATTGTTATTGTTTTGGGCATATCGAATACACCACAGGTAGCTTGCCAGGCTCTGCCATGGGTCTGGGTTCATCCCAGGGGGCCCAGTCGTTAGTAGTAGTATTTATTTTATTTAGGTACTAAATATATATTAGTAGTAGTATTTATTTTATTTAGGTACTAAACAATATTTAGTAATATTTTATTTGTAAAGCTTTGATTGACAAAGCTTTTGATAACAGAATTTGGGCAGTCAGTATTCAACTCACTTTGATTTTATTTTTTGTAAATGGTTTAAATCAAAGTTTCTTTTTCCTTTTTAATTGTTCTGTTCTATTTGTTAAAAGAATTTTTTTCCTAAAAATTAAAAAAAAGAATATTTTTTCTTTATTGGCTTGCTTTTGTACTGTTGCTTCATTTAGGTAAATCCCATCCAAGTATCCATATATGAATGAATCAATTTCTAGATTTTTATTTTCTGATTCACCGGTTTCTGAGCTTATTTTGTTTATATGCTAGCTGAAGTGATTGACCAAAAAGATGTTAAAATTTGGAGTTCAAAGAAGTTAGCATTAACTTGTCTGTATTCTTGTCCTTTGGAATAGTGTTAATATCAGTCTAGCGTTTCTATTTTAGGTTATTTAGTGTTAGTTTCAGCAGTTAAGTAGAATGTGTGGAGTCTTAAGATAGTTGGGAAAAGCATTTACTATTTGAACGGAACAGTAATTAATCTTCATTGGTTTGTTTGACTAATTGAAGACGTGCTATTTCTGAGGACTAGATCTCTTCATTCCTGAATCCTAATACCAATACTGTCCTTAGTAATCCAGTTTTCTCTTGGGGGAAAGCATGATTAGAGCTTGTTTTCTTTTCTGAATTCAGACAACAATTTCACCCAAACAAGTTGTACTCCTTGCTACAGGTGATCATGCTTGTGTTTTGGAATTTTTATGTCAGTCTTATTTTAAGTCTTCCAGTAAAAGGTTGACTGAAAAAAAATACACAAAACTTTATATTTGCTTTAAAAAAAAGAGAGAGACAGTGAGTTAGTGTTAAGCAGTTTGAAAGTACACTCTCTGTTAAAGGAGCTTCTTGTGTAAGGTTACGGATTAACTTCATTATAAATGGGAGGGTCCTTCCTGAGAAAATTGGGTGGATTTGATGTATTGATGTTAGAATTGAATAATTCCTAATTTGTTCTCTTTTATTTCATCTACCAAATCAGAAACAAATCAGTATTTTACGAGATATGCCACAGGATGAATAATTAGGAAATCCTTCTCAACAAAGACATCTTAGAATGTTTCTTAATTTGGTTGTAGTGATCAAGGGAAATACAATGTTTAGGAAAACTATCTTTTGAATAATGATAAAGAATTATCTTTTAAATAAAGCACAATATCCTTTATGAGATAAAAAAAAATAGAAACCATCATTCATGGTTTTTTTATAAATTCACATTGTTCTTTATCTGTTTTGATACTTTACATGTTTTTAATTTGCATCCCTGTGGAGATTTGAAATGTAACTGTTAGAATAGAGCTTGCTTTTGACAGGCAGTATGATACAGATTTTTACGTGATCAGTTGATTACAGTATGGCATTAAAATATTTTTCCATTTGGATTAACTGTGCAAATAGTACTTATAGACATTGATATACAATATGACTTTATGTATGAAAACATATAGTCATGGTGGTTATACATGATATAGTTTCCTAATTTCTCTAAATAATCCAAAGATCTGGGATAACCTGAGAAAGATAAGTCTCTTTAATTATGATGATCAATTCACTTAATACTTTAAAGTAGTAATTTTCATTTCATAATACTTGTCACTCTGCAGAACTACCACATAATGCAAATAGTAGCCAATTTCTCTTTAGCTACAAGATCATTATAAGTCAACAACTACACAAGACCTTGTCTTGAGATTAAATAATAAAATATATTTAAATCCAATTTACTAAGTTTGAATATTCCATTAGATTGTTGGTTACAAAAGCAAATATATATTTAAAGGAGGCATGTATCTATCTTTAAAAGAACAAATTATGATATATACACAGGAAGAAAGAGGGGAGGAAATGAGGAAACTACAATGGTTCCCAGTATTTTTCCTCCAAGTGGAATATATGGAAAAAACATTACAATGACCTGCTCTAATTTCACTCATGGTTTTTACTTCCTATGATGAAATAGTATGGTAGCAGCCACGACACTTTTCACATTAAAATGTATTCATTTTAGGTTTGTGATATGTTCCAATAATGCCTGTTTGCTATGAAAAGTATTTCTCCATCTTCTTTACCTGAAAGAGATAGAGCGAAGATTGGCATTTCCCATGATCTCTTCCTGTTTTGCACTTTGACTTTCTATGGTGTTTCCCCACTTCTTCAACTCCTCTAATTTTCTGACAAAATTAGTGACTCTGATTTTACTTTTTTTTTATTGCTGCTCTTGTTAGATTGTACATCTCATTCAACTAGGTATTTTAATGCTTTTTAATTGAAATTTATTATTAATCATGTATATATGATTTGGAATTGAAATATAATTGACAATGTATGATATATGCTCTGCTTCTCATTCCTTCTGTGTATTAAAGATTACCATGCTCTGTTGTAGAGAATGAAAAGATTAGGGTCATAATGGAAATACCAGGCTGGAGAAGGGAGAAGGTTTCTGTTGACGGTGGTAACCTAAATCTGTGTTTAAGACACTCAAATAGAGACGCCACGAGAAATGACCCTGAAAAAAATCCTAGCACACCTTCACATTCTTTTGCCCTTAAAATTCAGTGAATCTTGAATTATAATTGCTTTTGAGAATCACATTAAAGGTGGATATGGAACAAAGATGAGATTAGAATTACTTTGAGACTCTGGTCCTTCCCCACTTCTCCCCACCCAACCCTCACAACACAATCTCTTTTTTTTTTTAATTTTTTTTATTATACCACCGTGAAACATACAATTACAAAGGTGTTCATAATTGGTTCTTGGTAATACAGTATTCCAGCACCCATCCCTCCACCAGTGCCCCATTTCCACCACCAATGTACCCCTCCCCCTCCCGTCCCCCACCTGCCTTAATAGCAGGTACCCCAGTTTCCTCTCTTTCTCTCTCTATCTCTCTCTGTCTCTGCATCTCTCTCCCTCTTATTTTACACATTGTGGCTAGCCCTGCAGATATTTAGAGCTTATCACTTAAGTCTCTTTGTGTATATTCAGTGGACAACACAACTCTTGCCTTCATGCTTTTCTCCTTGGGGCTCCAGTTATTAAGCTTAGCCCCTGGTCCTTTCTTCATTACAGCTTGTTCCTTTCTGCTTTCTTTTGATCATTTTTCTTTTTTTGTGTGTGTGTGTATTTGTTCTATTGCCTCCATTCTACCACTTAAAACAGGGAGGATATAAATCTTGGGCTTTATTATACTTAATTAGAGTGAGAGTAGGGAGAATAAAATGAAGCTAACTTCCTTATATTATTTGCTCCTTTTTTTTCTTTGCACTCTGTGTGTGTGTGTGTGTGTGTATGTGCGTGTGTGTGTGAGAATTTGGTTCAAGAATGAGGCTCTTCCCCTTCCCAACCCATCCCTTGAATTAATTTTAGTGCTGTATGGCTCTGAAAAAAAAATGTTCAACTCTGTGAGACCAGATTTATGCTAGTGAATCTTTTTTAGACAATCACAACCAAGTAAGTAACTTAGAGGATTGGATGGTCAGGAAATGAACTAGAAGGACAGATTCAAAAAGTTGAAATTATGTTGAAAAACCCATCTGCCAAAAAGCACTATTAAAAAATATTAACATGAATTATTGAAGAGATTTGAGGCCAAAGAGAAACCAAGTTTATATGAAATCCCATTTTCTAAAACTGCTTTTTTCAGTAGACCATAACCAAAAAAGCATATAAAACCACAAGAGATTATTTCACCAATCTTTCTTGAATTTAGGCTCAAATTTTTAGCAAAACAATACACAGTTAAATGGCATTGGAGTAAATGCATGTTCAGAAGCCGTAGACTATCATACACTGATAATAAAGTCGGGAATGGATCAGACCCATCGTGAGGTTACCCCCTGACACCCTCGAAGTTCCTTAATTTGTGTATCTTCTAAACTACCTGCCGATTACACAAAAAACAAAGAGCTTTTCTGGTTTTACATGAATGTTTCACGATCACGATCACGATCTTCCCGTTAATCATCTATTTGCTAGAGCGGGCACCAGTAATATCTCCATATGTCCTGTCTCATGCCAGTAGAGCAAAGGGCATCGGCTTGCTACAGGAACATAAAGAGCCTCAAACCATTATATTAGGTCATGGGAATGACCTAATATAATTGTTACTGGCATTTGGCATGTCAAATACAACACGAGCAGCTTGCTAGGCTTGCCGTGCAGGGAGGCATATTCGTTAAACACCTCCAAATAAAGCATTTGTTGATGAACCGCGCGGTCGCTGCCGCGGCCGGGCTGTGATGGGCTGGTCGGCTGGGTGGAGTTCTGAAGAGAGGGAAGTCCGGATGTGGAAAATGGCGGCGCCCATGGAGTGTGTGGGGGGGTCGTCTGGCTTGTTGTGAGGTTCTGCCGGGGTGGTGGTCCAAAGCTAGAACCCACCATGCCTCCCGACTGCCTCATGAGCGGCTGGGCACAGGGAGAGCAAGCAACCGCTCTGCCCCATGTCTAAGAGTCTCTGGACCAGCATACCTGGGCCGGATTGAGGAAGAAACTGCTGCAGGGTGGGTGTCGATGATCTGGGCTGTGATGGGCTGGTCGGCTGGGTGGAGTTCTGAAGAGAGGGAAGTCCGGATGTGGAAAATGGCGGCGCCCATGGAGGTGTGTGGGGGGTCGTCTGGCTTGTTGTGAGGTTCTGCCGGGGGTGGTGGGCCAAGGCTAGAACCCACCATGCCTCCCGACTGCCTCATGAGCGGCTGGGCACAGGGAGAGCAAGCATGAATGTTTAGGGGGGGGAAATGGAAAGCGTGTATTTCAGTTCAATCTTTCTGTAGTTTTCTTCTCACCTATGTGACACTCCTTTCTTAAACAGAGAAAACATCACACGTCAGCTTGAGTTCAAAGGAAGACAGTCCTTTTGATAACTTTCTAACACTACTTTGTAGTTTCAGTAGCAGTGAGTGCAATTACTCTACTGTACTTTTTTTTTTTTTTTTTTTTTTTTTTTTTTGCTTTTTTGGGTCACACCTGGCGATGCTCAGGGTTTCTCCTGGCTCTGCACTCAGGAATTACTCCTGGCGGAGCTCCGGGACCATATGGGATGCCGGGGATAGAACCCGGGCCGGCACAGGCCAGCCACGTGCAAGGCAAATACCCTACCCGCTGGGCTATCGCTCCAGCCCCTACTGTACTTTTTATATGTAATAACTGACGGCACTTATTGTATTCTAGGGGATGTTTAATATTACAAGAGCAAGTGCAGACTACATGAAGCTGTATGGAATTTCACACACAGCTTTCCTACTAATTCTCTTCTCTTCAAGAATACTTTCCTTCTGCCTTGTTTACTTTCAGCTCGCTTTAAATACATCAAAGTAATACTGAATTTTTTAATGCTTTGTTTTTGTTTAACTCTGCTTAGCAAAGACAAAATGTTACAACTATAGCCCATCTTAGGAGACAAAGAAAAATCATATATTCTATAAATACATTTTTCCTTCTGAAATTACTTAAATGCTAAAATATTTTTAAATATTTTTAAATGTTTTTAATCTTCATAACCTATTTTTTTATTTTTATCATAGTACTGGTCATAGAAAGCCATTTATTGTCACAAATTTGCGTTTCCCTACCTGGTATATGCTGCAGGCTCCCTAAGTGCTTCTTGTTGCCTGTTCTTTTCAAGTCACTACTTTGTCATCCTGGTGTGTTGTTCTCCAGTTGTAAACAGAAGCTCAGAGATGCAGTGGGTAGTGATTCAAGAAGGATAAAAAGCAGTACACTACTTCCAGAGGCCTTTTGGGGTCGTTTTGAACTTTATACTTTTTATACAAAGCTCTGCTGAATCATATTCTGGCTACCAACGATGATGGTCTGCCTTCTGGTTCGTTTCCAGGAGAAAATAAATTCTGTTGTTTTCCAGCTTTCAGTGACTTTATGAGATGAGGGTGGGGACTGAGGGATTGTATTTCTTTGAACCTATGTATTTTTCAGTGGTTCCTTGGCATAAGTACATATATAGGGTTGGGATACGCCATAAAACAAATCTTCAGTAGTCTTAATTAATAAACATAAATAACATACGCATTTTATGAGGATGATTGGTTTGTACCTGTTAAAAGCCAGCAGTGTTAGAGAGTATTATATAAGACTGACTTCTTTTATCATTCTCTTTGGACTCAGTGATTTTCTTAATAGGAAATTTAAAGAATATCACTTTTGTAGTGATTTGATTTTTTACTATTTTTGCTCCTTTTAAAAAGTAATTCTCTGGGGCTGGAGCGATAGCCCAGCGGGTAGGGCGTTTGCCTTGCACGTGGCCGGCCTGTGCTGGCCCGGGTTCGATCCCCGGCATCCCATATGGTCCCCGAGCACCGCCAGGAGTAATTCCTGAGTGCAGAACCAGGAGTAACTCCTGAGCGCCGCTAGGTGTGACCCCAAAAAGAAAAAAAAAAAAAAGAGCTGGAAACTCACTCTAAAAAGTAACTCTGTTTAAGCATCTCAAAAGTCAGGAAAGCATAACTTAATTTCACAAAGAAAGTAGAGATTTCTTAGCAGTTCATCAATCCTCTCCCTTTTTCTCACACTTTTTCCTTATTATCTAGATTTGACAGTTTGCACATATAGTTATTCATTTTTATGCTTATTCTTTTGTTCTTTATTTTTCCAAATCAATATGCACTGTGATTTATACAGTCCTAATTATTGAAGACTTTTACTGTCATGACTGTTGTGATGTGTAAAGATTGTTTTTATACTATAAATCCACAGCTTACTATATCTTTTAATTTGTGTTCTCTGGTTGCAACATGTTTTCTCTCCCCCCCTTTTTTCCTTTTTGCCGGGCCAGGAATCAAACCTAGGACCTCACAGACACAAGTGTGTACCTCTGAATTGAGACACGTCCCTGGCTTTCCTTATATTCCTGGAGCATCCAAAACCCAACACTGTGATAGTGATAAATAAAAAAAAGCTTTAAAGCCAGTCCATAATATGTTAGGAAAATAATCCAGTTATAATCTAATCCATCGGAACTTTTTTTTTGCATTTTTGCTTTTTATTTTTTTATATCTGGTTGTTTCTTAAATAAATATTAAAGGTAATAGATGATTCCCTGTTTACTCATTTCTATGTAATGGTGAAAACCTTGAAATTCCTAAATATGCCATTTCTAATCTTGAAATTGAGCTCATTAATGCTACAAAAAGTCTTTTCCTGTCTTTGTGAATCTTGCTTGCAACTCAGTTATTTTGGAGAGCCTGCTATGTTTAAAACTGTATGTATGCTTGGCATGCGAGAACATTATAGAGTTGGTTCAGAATTATTTAGTTTCCTCAGGAAAATTAAGTCTTCCCCACTCTATTCCTAGTATTCAGACTGCTTTAGATCATCTGTTACACACTTTTGTCACTGAAGATTTGCTATGGGAAACTGCGCAAATGTAAAAGAGATATGCTTTGTCCTTTAAATAATTGTCAAGGGCAATAAAAATAAAATAATTTTTAAGAGTAATAGAATGTTATTGAATTCATTTGATAAAATCCAAGTCTTTTATAAACTAGTGCTTTCTAGTATTTTCTTTAGCCCTTCTATACATTTCTAAATTATTTTATAAATATTATTTGTCGTCAGTGTCTGGGGAAGAAGAGCCGCCTTAAAGAGAGTCCCCGTGCCATTGCAGAGTTCTTAGCTGGCAGTTCAGCTGTTAGTTTAAATGATGACTGTGTTTTGGGGTTTCTGAAAATTTTTTAAATCTCAATTTCATTTCTAAAGGATGTTTTCTGTAGAGATAGAAGCTAGGTTTATATTTGTGTTCTACAGTAACTTTTAATTTGCTTTGTTTTATGTTGAGTAACCAGTTGTTCTTTCAAAGGTAAATTTTGTTCTTAATACTCTGAAATAAAAATTCTTGGTCTATGTTTAGCCTTTTATTAGTATTATTATTTACTTACTTATTTATTTATTTATTTTTATTTATTTATTTATTTATTTGCTTTTTGAGTCACACCTGGCAATGCTCAGGGGTTTCTCCTGGCTCTGCACTCAGAAATTACTCCTGGCAGTGCTCGGGTAGCCTTTTATTATAATGTATTTTATGTTCTCACTCAGTTTTCTTTTGATATGACTGACCTCATTTTTCCTTGCTGTCTAATTTGCCTTTAGACCAAAATCTTGTTTTTATTTCTTTGGTTTGGTTTTAGGGTCTCACCCTGCAGTGCTCGGTGCTTATTCCCAGCTCTACACTCAGGAATCACTCCTGGCGAGTAAGACTCAGGAGACCACTTTGTGTGGTGGGGACTCAGTCCTGGCTGTCTGTGTACAGTGCAAGCACCCTACCCACTGTATATCTCCAGCCCCTGAACCACACCCTTAATCTTAGTTGCTTTTTTTTTTCAGATCTTAAATTCTATTTAGTTCCTTTAATAGTTTCCAGTTTCCAAACAAAATCTTGATTTTTGTCAAAGCAGCCCCTTGCATTTACTAAAGGTGGTTCGGTCGTAGTTTTATTAAATAAGTTGATTTCATCATGCCATTGTATACCCTATGGATCTGATTCTACCATCTTTTTCCCTCGTGATATTTTTTGATTTTGTTTGTTTTCATGTTGTACTGTCTCTATGAACTCTTTTTTGCATATATCCGCTTTAATGTATTTTTTCAGCAGTTGTAGAATCCATTGAGGCCTAGACTGTGATAAAGACTTTCTATGCAGAGAACTTAACCTTGGCTTCTGGCAAGCATCCAGGCTGTAGGCAATGCTGTTTCACTTTTAATTCCCTTTTAATTCATTTTTTAAGATTGAGGTGATTTGAACTTGTGTTCTGTGCCTCTGAGGACTGAAGTGCTTCTTGCCTATAGTGGAGCCCTTTGGGCCATTGCATGAATATGGAAAGTTTATTAGCTTCCTCTCTCCCTTGGCAGGCACAGGACTCTATTTTTGTTCTCCAGAATTCTGAGGTATTTTCCTTAACCTCTCTTGGAATTGGCGTTGCTACTCATTTCAGGAAGCTGCATTTCAGGATCACCTCTTCAGGTTTCTGTCTTCCTCACCTTTGCCCCTTTAAATCATCTTTTTTTTTTAAAAAATCAATCATCTTTTTTAATATTTTATTATGCCACCATGAGATATCCAATTACAAAGACGATCATGTTTGGGTTTTTGTCATACAGTGCTCCAGCACCCATCCCCTCCACTAGTGCCCATTTCCAACCACCAATTTCCCACTTCCCTCCCAACTCCCTAGCCTGCCTCTATGGCAGATTCTTTATCTCTTTTCTCTCTTACTCTTTCTCTCTTTCTCTCTTCCTTCTCTTATATATTGTGGATTGTAATAATACACTTAGAGGTTATCGTGTGTATCTTTTTGCCTGTATTTAATGCTCAGTTCTAGGTTGGTATTAGCATTCTCCACAATTATTAGCACAGTGTTCCCTTCTCTGTCTTACCTAACCTCTGACTCCCACATGTGTGTGGTAATTTCCACCTTTGACAAGAACTCCTGATCCATATTTCTCCTGACCTTGGATATTGGTGTCATAATATGTATATACATACATACATGCATACATATATATTTTTATGTCATGCAAATAAATGCAGTCATTCTATATCTGTCTTTTTCCTTCCGGCTAATTTCACTCAGCATGATCCTCTCCATGCCCATCCATTTATAGGCAAATTTTATAACTTCATTTTTCCTAACAGCTGCATAGTATTCCATTGTGTAGCTGTACCAAAGTTTCTTTATCCAGTCATCAGTTCTTGAGCACTCTGGTTGTTTCCAGATTCTGGCTATTGTGAATAGTGCTGCTATGAAAATAAAAGTGTGGATGGTGTTTCCGCTGTGTGTTTTTGGCTTCCCAGGGTACATCCCCAGGAGTTGTATGGCTGGGTCAAATGGGAGCTCAATTTCTAGTCTTTGGAGGAATGTCATTATTGTCTTCCCAAAAGGCTGTACCAGTGGACATTCCCAACAACAATGGATGAGCGTCCCCTTCCTTCCCCCCCAACCCCCCCCACCCCCGCATCCAGGCCAGCACTTTTTGTTCTTACTCTTCAGGATATGTGCCCAGTCTCTGTGGTGTTGTAATTTACAATGCTGTTAATTAAATTTTTTATGCATGCACTGTTCTAATACCCCCACCACCAGAGTGCCCACTTCTGTCCCTCAATGTCCAAGAACCCCTTCCAACCATCCCCACATTCCAGGTGCTCAGTCTGGAGATACTGAGATACTTTTGATACCTTTGGCCATTTTTTGTTCTTTACTCTTGTTTCTTTACTCTTGTTTAATTAATCATATGAGTAATTTTGTGTTAATGTATTTCAAGATTTACATGGATTAGATCTTACAAATAAGCTTAATAAGAGTGTGGAGAGAATGTTTAAAGGAAAATCTGAAGGAATCTGTGAACATACAAAAGTGTTTTTTTTTTATCTTACAAACTTACTGTTGGTTTTGTTTTAGAAAATATAGATAAGGCTTATGTATCTGCATTGAGAAGTAGAATGAATCTCTATAGATGAAAAAATTACTTAAATAGGTAGTGAAAGAATAAATAAAATAAATGAAGCATTAATTTATTTAAAAAGTATAAAACCCTTATGGGCTCATTTCTGGCAGTACTGAGGAGACAGACCATAAGTGATGCGAGGAATACTGCCCAGCTAGGGACAGTCGGTGGCCAATACATTAGGCGAGCACCTTACCCACAATATCAACTCTGGCTGCAGAACCTAGTTTTTGAAAGAAGCTCCCTTAATGCTTCTTGCATACTGATGGCAAGGTTTTGAATTCCCTAAGCTTTTACTTGTCTTCCATTCACTCAATTCTGGGTGATAATTTAGCTATAAAGACTATTATTCTTGGTAACCTGTTTCATTCAGTTTTTTTAACAGTATCACACCTTTCTCTTTTAACCCATAGAGTCTCATTTGATAGATCTGCTGTGAATTGTATGGGATTTCCTTTGTATGTAAGTTTCTTCTTTGTTCTTACTACTTTCAGTATTCTGTCTCTGTGTTTGGATGTTGTCATTCTGATTATATTGTGCCTTGGGAGTTTTTCTGTTTGGGTCTCTTGAAATCTATGATTTCTTTGACTTGCACTTCATCAAATTGACCTTTCTTCCCATGGACTGCAGTGATTCCCTCATTGTTCCTCTGGAATTCATCCCATAGTTCTCTACTGTGTTCATTTTTTTCAGGGTTTTTTTTCATGCTCTGTTGTTTCCATGATATGGATGATTTCTCCATATCATCTTGGTGCTCCCAATCTTTATCTCACCTGCTGTCATTCTGCTGCTCACACTTAATGTTAAGTTCATTTCACTTGCCTTACTCTTCATTTCTGTCACTTTTATTTTTTAATTTTTTTTTACTTTTTGCTTTTTGGGGTCACACCCGGCAACGCTCAGGGGTTTCTCCTGGCTCTGCACTCAGGAATCACTCCTGGCGGTGCTCGGGGACCATATGGGATGCCAGGGATCGAACCCTGACTGGCTTGGGCCGGCCGCATGCAAGGCAAATGCCCTACCCGCTGCACCATCTCTCCGGCCCCTCATTTCTGTCTGCAGTATTTTCATTTCCACTTTCATTTCCACTCTCATACTGTCTTATGTTTTGCTGACTTTTCTATACTGCTGTTTCTCTGAGATCATTATTCACCCTCAACATGGTATTCTTAAAGTTTACAGAGCTGGTCGATATTAGTACTGCTGTGTTATTTTTAGTCATTGACTATGGTGGGCTTCTATGTGGGGCTTGCCCATTGTGTTTGCTGTGCCTGGAGGTTGAAGCTTTGTAGTTTGTCCCACTGGCAGCTCTGAGGGATTAGTTTTAGTCCTCACCCAGTGGCGGAGGTGTAAGTATATACACTGAGGTGTGGTGATTAGAGCTATCAGTTCATGTTAAACTACAGTGAATAGAGTTGTGGGCAGTGGGTGTGATATGGGCCTAGGGCTCAGTAAAAGGACAAGCAGAGGTTCTGAAATGAGGACATGGGCCTGCTGAGATCGTGGGTTCACTGGCTTTTTCACTCTTCAATGCCTTTAAACTTTCACAGCTTTTATTCACTATAACAGCAAGAGAACCTATTTCCTCAAAACTTATAAAATTTAAAAAAATAAAATTATAGTTACTATCCACTATAACTATCCTCCCGTTGATCATCTATTTGCTAGAGCGGGCACCAGTAACATCTCCATATGTCCTGTCTCATGCTAGTAGAGCCCAAGGGCATCTATTTGCTCCAGGAACATAAAGAGCCTCAAACCATTATATTAGGTCATGGGAATGAGCTAATATAATTGTTACTGGTATTTGGCATATCAAATAAAACAGGGCAGCATGCCAGGCTTGCCATGCAGGTGGCATACCCTTGTAGTCACCTCTCAATATAGCATTTATAGATGAACTGAGCAGCCTCTTGCATCCACACGGGGACGGCTGTGATAGGCTGTCGCTGGGTGGAGTTCTGATGAGAGGGAAGTCCAGGTGTGGAAAATGGTGGCCCGATGGAGTGGGGGTCATCTGGCTTGTTGTGTGGCTCTGCTGGGGTGGCAGGCCAGGGCTAGGGACCCACCATCCCTCCCGGGCGCCTCGTGAGCAGCTGGGCACAGAGAGAGCAAGTAGCCAGATGACCCCCTCCCCCAGTCAGAACTCCACCCAGCGACAGCCTATCACAGCCCGTCTCATCGAAGTTCCACCCTGCAGCAGTTTTTTTTTTTCAATCCGGCCCAGGTATGGTGAACCAGAGACTTACAGACAAAATTATAGTTACCAGTTTAAAATGATCTATTTATTTATAGCCGCTATTTGTTAAATTTCTATTGTGTAAGCCCAGAGCACAAATCAATGACCGAGAATATCATGAGGGGTATTTATGAGTCCTGTATAAAATTTTGTCTCTGTGATAGTGGGGCAGGGGAGTCTACATCAAGTCCAGTGATACTTTTTTAAATTTTTTTTTTTATTATACCACCATGAGATACACAATTACAAAGATGTTCATGTTTGGGTTTTAGTCATACAGTGTTCCAGCACCCATCCCTCCACCAGAGCCCATTTTCCACCACCAATGTTCCCTGATTCCCAGCCCCCTCTTCTATCCTATCTCTATGGCAGGCACTTTGCACCCCCTTCCTCCCTCCCTCCCTTCTCTTACACATTGTGGTTTGCAATATATACATTTAGAGTTATCATGCATATCACTTTGCCTACCTTCAATGCTCAGTTCTAGGCTGGTATTATCATTTCCAATAATTATTACCACTTAGCACATTGTTCCCTTCTCTGTCTTACCTAACCTCTGACTCCCACATACTTGCGGTAGATTCCACCACTGACAAGACCTCCTGATCCATGTTTGCCTGACCTTGGATATTGGTATCATACTATTTTATTTTTATATCCTGCAAATAAATGCAGTCATTCTATATCTCCTTTTCCCTCTGGCTAATTTCACTCAGCGTGGTCCTCTCCATGTCCATTCATTTATAGGCAAATTTCATAACTTCATTTTTTCTGACAGCTGCATAATATTCCATTGTGTAGATGTACCACAGTTTCTTTATCTAGTCATCTATTCTCAGGCACTGGTTATTTCCAGATTCTGGCTATTGTGTGTAGTGCTGCTGTGAACATCAAATGCAGATGGTGTTTCTGCTGTGTGTTCTTAGCCTCCCAGGAGTGATATTGCTGGGTCAAATGGGAACTCCGTTTCTAGTTTTGGGCGGAATACCCATATTGTTTTCCAAAAAAGGCTGTACCAGTCGACATTCCCATCAACAATGGATCAAAGCCCTTTTCTCCCCACATCCAGATCAGCACTTGTTGTTCTTGGTCTTTTGAATATGTGCCAGTCTCTGTGGTGTGAGATGATATCTCATTGTTGTTTTGATTTGCATTTCCCTGAAGATTAGTGATAATGAGCATTTTTATATGCCTTTTGGCCATTCAGATTTCTTCATCAAAGTTTCTGTTAGTTTCTTCTCCCCCATTTTTTGATGGGATTGTTCTTTTCTTCTTGTAAATTTCTACCAGTGCCTGATATATCCTGGATATTAACCTCTTATCAGATGGGTATTGGGTGAATATTCTTTCCCACTCTGTGGACTATCTTTGTATCTTGGTCGCCTTTTTTTTTTTTTTTTTTTTTTTTTTTTACATTTTATTCTACCACCGTGAGATATACAATTACAACGTTGTTCACACTTGGGGGTTTCGGTCACACAGTGTTCCAGAACCCCGCCCTCCACCAGTGCCCATTTCCCACCACCAATGTCCCCAATTCCCCCCCGCCCCACATCCCGCCTAAATGGCAGGTTCTTTATCTCCCTCTCCTCTCCCTCTCTCTCTCCTCCTTCTCCCACACATTGTGGGTTGCACCTACGCACACTTAGAAGCCATCATTTGCATTTTTTGTCTGTCCTTAATGCTCAGTTCTATGTTAGCATCAGAACTTTAGACATAGTCTCATGTAGTCTCGTATGTTTATCTTTGCTTCCAATTGCTTTGTTAGTGGTGTTTCATATTTGAAGATGCCTTTAGTTTCAATGTCATGAAGGATTTTTCCTATATTTTCTTCAATGTACTATATCGATTCAGGTCTGATATTGAGATCTTTAATCCATTTTGATCTGACCTTTGTGCCTGCTGTTAGACAGAAAACCCAGTGATTTTTAGCTACTGTTCTGCAAACTGGTACTGGCCTACCAGCAGCAAAAGATGGAAAGCATTGCTCTACAATAGTACTTATTCATTGCTAGCCCATTGATGAGTAGAGGCAGGTGCTGGTCTTCAGGTATGAAAAAGGTTGCAAACTTGTAATATAAACAAAACTTTGGGTGGGTGGGTGGGTGTACATATTTCATAGTCATCAGATATATGCAGCACTCCTAAGATATGGGGAAAGTCCACAGTACCTTCTAGTTGCCAGTTTGCTTATTTTCATTAGAAATTTTTTTCTTAGGAATTAAACATGAGGATTAAATAAAGTTCTTGTTTCTGATCAACAGGTAGGTAATAACTCCATGTAGGAAATGAGAGCCCAGCAGGAGTAAGAAACTGCAACATTTACAGTTCCTTAGGGCAAAAGATAAGGTAAGGTAGAGAGGTCAGATAAAGTAAAGAAGATGAAAAACAACAAATACAGGGAAGAAGGGTGTTCTGGAGCAAAGTGAAGTAAAAGTAGATACTTACTGAGCTGTCAGTAAGATGAAGACACTTAATTGGCCTTCAGTTAGTAAAGAGGGAGGCCATAGGTGACTGTCCACAGTAGATACCTTTTCTCCTGCTGAAGACTGGTTTAATAGGAAAATAGGGAGTAATGATCAGTATAAACTGACCATTACTTCTTACTGGTATTTTTGTAAAATGGAGAGTGAGAGGGAATGGTAGCCAAAGGAGAATATGGAATTAAAGATTATCCCATGACCCTCTCCATGGTTTAATGTTTAATCTAGTTCAGAACAAATTCATGGTGTAGGTGTATTATAATAAATGTCTGATTTGTATACTTATTTTATATGCCTATATACCTAGGGCCTCATAAAAATTTTTTTAGGAGGGGCCAGAGTGATAGTCCAGTGGGTAAGGTGTTTGCCTTGCACGCTGCCAGCCCATGCCAGCCCGGGTTCGATCCCCAGCATCCCATATGGTCCCCCCGAGCACCACCAGGAGTAATTCCTGAGTGCAGAGCCAGGAGTAACCCCTGAGCATTGCCGGATGTGACCCAAAAAGGAAAAAAAAAAAACATTAAAAATTTTTTTGTTCAGGCAAGAGATCGAAGAGATAATTAAAGGAATAAGGCACATGCCTTGGATACAGGTGTCCCATTTAATCCCAGACACCACCTGATCTTCTGAGGACAGCCAGGTGCAGCTCTGGGGCCTCCAAGCACCACTGGTGTGGTCCAGGTAATCCCTGTCACTTGCAGGGCCCAGGCAGCACCACGCTCTCAGGCCCGTCATTTGAACCCCCAGCCTTGTTGGCTGGGAACCAAAAAAGGCCCTCAGGCCCTGATTGCCGCTTAGAGGCCCACTCTCCCTCCAGTTCCTCCCGCCCTTCAGGTGAAGAAGTCAGAAATGGATAAAATTTAAGCAGCTTCAGTGTGTTGTACCTTAGCAGCTCAGCTTAGTTCTGGCACTTGCCACGATCCACAGCCCATGTATCCCAACATATTCCAACCTCATTTACTAGAGTCAGTTTATCCATCAAATTCAAGGGCCTCCCCACTAGAGACCTTTCCTGACTCTTGTCTTAATTTTATAGTTGCTCCCCTCCCTCCTTCTGTGGCCCCTGTTATTGCCCTATCAGTCAAATATTATATGAATGTGGTGGCTCACATGACTCTGATATATAATATAAAACATGGATACATATTCATATATAGTAAATTAGATTTAAGATAGTCTGTAATATTTATAAAGGTAGTGAACACTTTCTCTTTTTTAAATTTTATTTCATTAAATACTGTATGATAGTGAACACCTTTTTGTTTTAACTTTGGTATAGTACTTAAACCATAGTATATGTTCAGTAGGCATATTACTGTAACGTGTGAATTGTTAATATAGTTGTTGCAGCTGTTAAATTTTTACATGTTTTAGTGTTTCAGTCGCTGATTTCTTTGTTACCATGATCATTCTTACTTTAAAGCACACACACCATTATTTTGTGAAGACTTTGAGACCAGGAATTATAAGTAGACATGGTGTTAATCATTTCAGATCTGTACTTACAATTTTAGATCAAAATGTCACTTAACAAAAACTCAATTTTGAGAGGGATCTGTATAATAGTCATGACATGCTTCCGGAAGATAAAAAGACAGCTTGCTCCACATTTAATATGGCATAATTTTCCCTCCATACTTTACTATATTTCTGCTTTCTATCTTGTTTATTCTCCTTTTGAGTTTAAAGATTGTTCCAGAATTATTTTTCTGCTTACATCAAATGGTAAGAAGGGTGGGACTATATGAGCAATCGGGGGCAAATGACTTTTGCCTGTATTGCCTGTAAGTCTGTGTTTTGTTGCTGAAAATGTTCCTAGAGGGTTAGGTTTCAATCCAGTTCCAATCAATACCCAAGGAAATTTAAGACCAAGGATGAGTTTTCTGTTTTTATTTCACTTTTTAAAAAATTTATTGAATTTATTTCAATTTTCTTGAATTACAGTATTGTTAATGATAGGGTTTCGTGCAGACAGTGTTCATATACAACCCCCTCCACCAGAGTGCCCCACCAGCCGAGTCCCCCATCCACCAGCCTAGTAATCTCAGTTCTGCAGTCCAGATTCAGACTCTGTTCCCTCTGACCACTTGTTATTCTCTTACTATATTTCTTTATATCTCACGTATGAGAGAGTCATTCTGTACCTGTCCCTTTCCTTCTTGTTTCACTCAGCATGATACTCAAAGATAAGTTTTCTGAATTCTTGCTCAGTAATGGGGATTTTGTGGATGAATAATCAGCCAGGAAATAGTCAATGTATAATAGAAGTGCTATTGTGGAAAGATTGTGAGGAAGACAATGATCTCAATTCTAATCCAAGTATGACACTGTTATCCAAACTATGAATTTAAACAAATGTTAAACTTAAAATATTTTCGATCTTTACTAATTAAGCATTTCTTAACCTTTTTGAAGGTATATAATGTGATTCTTAAAGTTTAAAGGATTGGTTTATATTAGTATAGTATATCTCTCTTTAAAACAAAGTGATTTGTTAAGATATGTGTTTTATTTCTTTACCAAAAAATGCTAAAACTGTTTTCATGTCTGGATGCTTGAAATTCTTGAATTTTGAATTCAGGAAAATCTTTCTTTGTTCCTATGTGGTTTTTAAATGATGAGATAAGAAAGAATGGTTGAGGATTCCTATTTGCAAGAACTATTTTTCAAAAAGTTTTCAGTGTGTATATAGATAAACAGTTAGGATAACATCATCTTTATATTACTTCTTTCAACATTTTTCTTGATAAATACCAGAGATATCTGCTTTGTTACATAAGAAGTTTAACCAGATGAATGCAGTACACCATCATAATTATTTGAGAAGAAAGCTGTAGAATCGTTTTGTTCTTCAGTAGTTTGTTAGTTCAAAATTGATATCCCTATAATTCCTATTCTTTTTGAATGGTTATTTTGAATAAATTAAACCTGACATACAGAGAGAACTAAAAACACTAAGTGTCAAAACCACAGCATATCAGTGTCCATCTTAGTGATAAAGATTATGTAACTACGTTGGAGACTGCATCTTACCACTCATTTTGGAATAACAACAATCTCAAAATTTTATTTTAAAGGGATACAAATTGAAATTTGTAAAAGTCAAATTTTCAGAAAGGAAGATGGTGGATTTTGTGACAGTGTGAAAACATAGTGACATGGTGTGAAGGAGAGCCATTGTGTGCATTGCTGTGGAACAGTGGGCGTCATTCCTATGATGCGGTGTCCAGCAACTGGGAGGGCACATGTGCTCTCAAAACCAGACATAATGGAAGAACCCCCTTGTCTCTCCTTCTCCCTATGGTCAGGTTATTGAATGTCTACCACAATGTTCTTAAGGAAGTCAGAACATTTCCATAAGATTTTTATTGTCTAAAATAGTAACTATGCTGGTTCATAGACTTTAGAAGTTTAACATTATTGACGTATCTCTTACATACAATAAGGTGCACATATTTGTGTGGACAATCAATAGTTTCTAATATCTATCTATCTATATATATACATATAGTTACTATATATATCCTATATATAGTTACTGCCCCGTCAGTAAATATTATAAAATATTTCCAAAAAGTTTATTCATTTCCTTTATAGTAAGACTTCCTTGCCCCTACCTTCCCGCTCTCAGAGCCAGTGATACTTTCTGCCTCAATACAGTGCTCTAGGCTGATTTTATTTTATGACATTCTTTCATGTTATTCAAGTTTTTTTTTTTTTTTTGCTTTTTGGGTCACACCCAGCAATGCTCAAAGGTTACACCTTTGAGTATAAGATGTAACTTATACTTAAAGTTACACCTTTAAGTATAAGAGGATTTTATTCAGTAATTTAATCCTTTAAGTATAAGAGGATTTTATGCAGTAATTCCTGCATTCAGAAATTACTCCTGACAGTGCTCAGGGGACCACATGGAATGCCAGGGATCGAACCCGGGTTCTTGGTGTGCAAGACAAACACCCTGCAATTTTTTCTGGTCGCTTTTTTAAAAAAAAATCTAAGTCTGCATTTGGTTCTGTTGGTTGTTTTGTTGATTAACGATGCATTTCTTGGGGAGTTCATGTGAACTGCATTGAGATGTTACTGGTGCCCACTCGAGCAAATCTATGATCTACGGAAGTGATCATAGATTTGCTATGATCAGTGATACAGTGATCAGCAAGGAAGTCTTTACTATAAAGGAAATGAATAAACTCTTTGGAAATATTTTATAGGCTGACGGGACAGTAACTATATATAGCATATATATATATATATATATATGTATATATATGTATATATATGTGTGTATATATATACACACACACATACATATATATGTATGTATGTATATATATATATCTAAGTCACAAGAAACAAAACTGACAGTGGTTTTGTGTAGTAAGTATAAACCTCTACTACTCTTTCAACTCTGCTATATTGGGTTTTGAATAATATCAAACAGCAAAGGCTTTAGGCCATGGAACTACCAAAAAATGTAGTGACTTCTGGATTCGTAACACCTGTACTGCCCGAATCATGTGGTATGTAAAATACCTGGAAAGAATCTTTCTGCTGAGGAGCCAGTGATGATGCCAGATTCCAGAAATCTGATGGATTTCTGTAATCCAAAAAGTTCATTTGAATATCATTTATGTGGGCTTTCTACATTTTTTCATTAGCGTTTAGTGCTATTTATAAAGAAACTGAGGGGTTGGAGCGATAGTCCTGCGGGTAAGGTGTTTGCCTTGCATGCGGCCGGCTTGTGCTGGCCGAGGTTCGATCCTCGAACCCATATGGTCCCCGAGCACCACCAGGAGTAATTCCTGAGCGCAGAGCCAGGAGAAATCCCTGATTCACATCCCTATTTCGGGTGTGACCCAAAAAGAAAAAGAAAAAAAAGACAGAAACTGAGTCTCAGTGACTTTCCAGAATTTCACAGTGTTAGATCCTAGTACAGGCCAGGATCTGAATCTCTGAAAACTCAAGCTAAACTTTGAAACTGAAGAAATAGCCTAGCAGGTAGGTTACTTGTTAGGTTTCATCTCCTGCCCGAGCACTACCAGGAGTAATGCCTGAATGTAGAGTCAGAAATAATCTCTGAGCATTGCTGGGTGCGGCCCAAAACACAAAAACAAACAACCACGCAATGTGAGGACAGAGAGTTAATACAGCAGGTAAGGCGCTTGCCTTGCACATGGCTGACCTAGGTTTGATCCTGACACCCTAAGAACTGTTGGGTGCAGACCACCTAGTGCTCCCACCTTCCTCCCCCTAGAAAAGAAGGATGTGTTTCTACCTATTTTAACTTTATTTAATTCCCAAAATTCAGAATCTTAAAGAAGAAAATAAATAGTTCCTACCCTTCTTTTTCTAGTTTAGTTAGAATCCATGCTATCTTTCTGACCCAAACTCCTGGGCCAGTTTCTTCCAGAGACAAAACAGGGAATAATATTCATGGTATTCCAACAATGTTGAGCTGGCTGGGGCAGTGATAGTAGGAGAGGTAAAGCACTTGGCTTTCATGTGTCTGCAGCAGCCACAGCCCTGGTTTAGTTCAGTCCTTTGCATGTGGCCCTGGAGCACCACCGAAGTCATTCGTGAGCAGAAGTGGCCCTAAATATCAAAAGGTGTGGCCCAAACCCCTCCCTTCAAAAAAATATAAAACTGTTAAACATAAATAAAACATAAGGTTTGATAAACTTCTCTGTGGAAGAAACAAGTAAGAGGATATTCAGAGAATGAAGGAAAGGGTTTTCTTTTCAAGTGCCGGTAACATCTGCCTCATTGATGCTTCTTAGGTATTTATTGATAGACTTAGAGGGGTTTTTTTTAATACTTTAGGTAACATGTTCACAATATTGTTAATGTTTATGGTTTTAATGTACACAGCTACCCTAATCTCACCATCACAGTACCCATGACCCTGTGCCAATGTCACCCTGTTACTCCCAGAATACTTCACATTTCCCTCAGCCTGTTTACCTCTAACTTGGTACTCCCAGTTCTAGAAGTTCACAACCAAAGATTTGCTACCATTTAATACTGTCCATTCCTTTGCCTTCTTTCTCTGTATTCCACCAAGAAGTGAGACCATCCAGTTATCCTCCTGACTTCTTTCACATAACATAATACCCTCCATTTTCATATAAGTTGCAGTCAATTACAGCATTTTATCTTTTCTTCTTACAGCTTCATAGCAAACCATTTTCATATATATTACAGCTTCTTGATTCATTTATCTGTCGTTGCTATTTGGCTATTATATGTAGTACTGCAGTAAACATAAGTCTGCATATATATATATATATATATATATTTGAATTAGTGTTTTTTGTATTTGAGGTAGATGCCAATAAGTAGTATTAATGGTAGATGTACAGTAGATGAAATAGACTTATTAATAAGATGAAATGAACTTCAGCAGTCACCAACTCAAAGAATTTTGTATATTTGATAAAATATATATGATAATACATTGTACATAATATTAACAAGTATATGAAATTAACTATGGTTTAAAAAGTCTAAATTTCCTATTGGACTTTTTTAAAGAAAAAAATTCTTATAAAAGTTATTTACAAAATTTTCTAGGGGCGGAGCGATAGCCCAGCAGGTAGGGGCATTTGCCTTGCATGCGACCAGCCCATGCCGGCCTGGGTTCAATCCCGGCATCCCATATGGTCCCCGAGCACCGCCAGGAGTAATTCCTGAGTGCAGAGCCAGAAGAAACCCTTGAGCATTGCTGGGTGTGACCCAAAAAAGAAAAAAAATTTCTAAACAATTTTGTATGATAACGCAGGTTATTATGATTCTAGAACCAATATCTAAATTTGAGATGTTCCTCCTAATTTTTAACTATTAAAATTGTGTGTATTGATATATACAGTGTTTGTATATATTTATATTCCATGAACTGGCTGCCAGGTTCTTGCTTAATAATACCTTTATCATCAAGAGAATAAGAATTGTGATCACATGAATTCAAATCAGTTTTGCTCTGTTGAGTGTGTGTTTGTCTAAGGGGTCATGGGTGACTCAAAAAGAGGGAAATATAAAGATGAGATGGAACTGAAAATATATAGGGTCTGGAGCGATAGCACAGCAGGTAGGGCATTTGCCTTGCACACAGCTGACCCGGGTTCAATCCCCGGGTTCGATCCCTGGCATCCCATATGATCCCTCGAGCACCACCAGGAGTAATTCCTGAGCAGAGAGCGAGGAGTAACTCCTGAGCATCACCAGGTATGACCCCACCCAGATTAATGAAAATATGTTAGGGATGATCTGGAGAGAGAGTACAGTGGGTAAGGTACTTTCCTTGCACACAGCTGATAAAGCTTTGAACTCTGGCACTACATATGGTCCCCCAGTACTGCCAAGTCTCTGGGCACAGCTGGGTGTGACCCAGAAATATAAGATAAGTAGATATAACATAGGTGGGTGGGTGGGTGGGTGGGTGGATGGATGGATGGATGGATGGATGGATGGATTGGATGGATGGATGGATGGATGGATGGATGGATGGATGGATGGATGGATGGATGGATGGATGGATGGATGGATGGATGGATGGATGGATGGATGGATGGTAGATGAGGGTTTGGACTTAGAAAAATTTTTAATCTTTTTCTTGCTCTTCAGATTAATATTTATAAGCATTAATATTATAGTAAGAATTTGTCATGTACACTTTCAGTGCACTTAATTACTGTGTGTAATACTTAAGGGATAGATGTGACTTGGGACTTAATTACATGAGAATTGTCCCTTATAAACTCTAGTCCCCTATTAAAATTGTGACAAAGTTTGTTATTGTGAAATAGTACACTTAGTGTATTTAATCAGTGTCTAATACATAGTGAGTTCTCAGTAAATATCGCTAACATTACTGATTAAAGGAAATTATTCTCTTCTTGTATGTAATAATTGTTAAAAGATGCCTTTTGCATCTTTTAACAACAAGCAGAATTTTTTTTTTTTAAATGCAGGAGAAGGAAGCACATCTCCTGTTCATGATCTGGGAGGATCAGTATTGTCAAAACAGCCCAAATCATTATAGAGATCCGTGCATTCCCTATGGAAATACTCATGGCAGTTCTTTCAAAGACATAGACCAAATGCTGTTGAAATTTATAAGAAATAATTAAATCTCATGAATAGCCAAAGCAATCCTAGGAAAAAAAGAAAAAGTGCTTGCTTTCCTCAACTTTAAATTACACTATAGAGCAATAGCAACCAAGATAATATGGTACTGGAATTAAACTGAGAACCCAAAGACAGATCATAAGGTATATGGACAGCTAATTTCAACATTGGAGCAAAGTCTTTGAAATGGACCACTACTTAACAAATGTTGAGTAAATAAGTTTTGGCTACATCGGGGTGCTCAAGGCTTACTCCTGGCTCTGTGCTCAGAGATCACTCCAGGCAGGGCTGGGGTACTATATCTCATGCTGGGGATCCTACCTTGATTGGCTGTGTCCAAGCACCATAGTCACTGTACTATCGCACCAGCCCCTAAATCAGTTTATATTTTTTAAGCTCTGCCCAACTATTTCCTTTTGATATATGCTCAGAAATCAAGGAGATTCTTAAATCAAGAACCTCTTTGTATTATAAAAGTAAATATGACATTTCAAACTGAGTTTTCAAGCTTTGCTTTATTCCAGTGTTGACTGACTATAAAGCATCAGCAGTGAGAAGCCCCAAAAACCTCTTTGTGGTGTTAAGTGGAAACATGCTTCTTTGAGTTCATACTCTTGAGATTCAGCTTCCTCTGGTTCCTCATGCAGCAGCTTCTCCAGACTTCATCCTCCCTAGCTATCAGAGGCTCCCCTTCATCTTTCAGAGTCATTACTCAGAGATGATCCTAAGAAGCTACATCTTACGTAGCTTCATAGACCAAATGCTGTTGAAATTTATGACACATCTTACAGACGTAAGATTTAGTTAATCAGGATCTGATTGGGATCGCTGCCCTCTTTCTTTTCTTTCTTTCTTTCTTTCTTTCTTTCTTTCTTTCTTTCTTTCTTTCTTTCTTTCTTTCTTTCTTTCTTTCTTTCTTTCTTTCTTTCTTTCTTTCTTTCTTTCCTTCCCTTTCTTTCCTTCCTTCCCTTCCTTCCTTCTTTCTTTCTTTCTTTCTTTCTTTTCTTTCTCTCTCTCCTTCTCTCTCCTTCTTTCTTTCACATTCCTTGGTTTTCAGGCCACACCTTATTATGCTCAGGGCTTACTATAGCTACTACTTACAGACATTATTCTTGACAGACTTGGGGACCATATGGGGTGTCTGGAATTACGTCAGGTCAGATTCTTGCAAGGCAAGCACCTTACCCACTGTACTATCTCTCTGGCCCTGGTTGAACTCTATTAATACCTAATTACAGACTGATGTATTACTTGAGAAGGAAAGTCTTTGACCTTCCTTAAAAATTTAATTCATTATTTTAGTAGCCCTTTATGTAATAATGGCCTTTAAGTTTATTTGTGTTTTTCTCCTTGTTCTTCCACTTTTTTCCATTGCTTATTTATAGAAGTCCTGCCCGTAGCATCTGGTAATGAATAAGGAGTGAACATAGTCATAGTTTGTCGCTCTCCATTGGAGTGCTGTAATTTATAAATTCATAACAAAGCCTCCAAATCAAAATGCTGAAACTTCTAAACAAAAGACTGAAGGAGCATATGTGGTAGGAGCAAAGAACACTGACCTTGAAAAACAAGAACTGGATTTCAGACCTGGAACTTAGAATTAACATACTGTCTAATCTTTACTAACTTAATCTCTCTTGTCTAAAATTGCTGCCTGTATTTGTGAATGAAGATTTGCCTCCTTGAGAACATAAAATAGAGTCACTGTCTATCACTATCTTCCCGTTGATCATATATTTGCTAGAGCAGACACCAGTAATATCTCCATATGTCTTGTCTCATGCTGTTAGAACCCAAAGGCATCTGCCTGCTCCAGGACCATAAAGAGCCTCAAGCCATTATATTAGGTCATGGGAATGACCTAATATAAATGTTACTGGTATTTGGCATATCAAATACCCTCGAGCAACTTGCCAGGCTTGCCATACGGGTGGCATACTCTTGTAGTCACCTCTAAATAAAGCAATTATTAATGAACTGCGTGACCACTAGCGGCGGCGCGAAGCCGGGCTGTGATAGTCTGGTCTGCTGGGTGGAGTTGTGAAGAGAAAGAAGTCCGGATGTGGAAAATGGCATCCCCCATTGAGTCGGGGGGGGTGTCATCTGGCTTGTTGTGAGGGCTCTGCTGGGGTGGCGGACCAGGGCTAGAACCCGCCATGCCTCCCGGACACCTCATGAGCGGCTGGGCACAGGGGGAGCAAGTAGCAGCTCTGCCCCATGTCTGAGAGTCTCTGGTTCAGCATACCTGGGCCGGATTGAAAATAAACTGCTGCAGGGTGGGTGTGGATGATCCGGCAGTGATAGTCTGGTCTGCTGGGTGGAGTTGTGACAAGAAAGAAGTTCGGATGTGGAAACGGCAGCCCCCATGGAGTCTGGGGGTCGTCTGGCTTGTTGTGAGGTTCTGCTGGGGTGGCAGGCCAGGGCTAGAACCCGCCATGCCTCCCGGGCACCTCATGAGGGGCTGGGCACAGGGGAGAGCAAGTAGCAGCTCTGCCCCATGTCTGAGAGTCTCTGGTTTAGCATACCTGGGCGGATTTCAAAATAGGGTATGCAGTGTTTTTTTTCAAATGAAAATATAAAATATTTGTAACTTATTCACGTACATGAACTACTATTTATCTCTACTAAAGGTCACAGAGACCAAAGGCTGCTCTTGTTTAAGCAGTTACTAACAAAATAGAATTTTCAAAGTTTATGGTACTTCTCAATCTGCCATAGTAAACCATGAGTTTTTCATTTTTAAGTGTTATTCATAAACATATAATCTTGGTATAAAATATTGAGAATTTGATGAATAATTAAAAAAATAAAGTCATTTAGACATTCAGAGATATAGTTGTACAGTGATGTCACTGTCCAACGATAAGGCACCAAAATGTTTCTCATTTTGAGCATTTTGGAAAACTAAGGAAAGGAAATCCATTTGACCTTGATTCTAATATCTTGTTCTTCAAAAATTCATAAAATGGGCCACTGAAGATATAGTATGGTGGGTAGAGCACTTATTCATGGCACCCAGTATCGTCCCCCAGGCCCCGATAGGAGTGATCACTGAGTACGGAGCCAGAAGTAAGCCCAAAACCAAACAGGAATGGAGTGTGGCCCAAAACCAAAAGGAATGGAGGAGAGTATAATTTGAATACATTACTTATTCTGATTCAAACAATATGTTTGTATGCGCTCAAAGTACAATGAACACAGAGTATTGCCTTTAACTTTCTGGAAATGCCATGCAGATAGAGTGGTGCTCAGAAGTTAGGGCACTGCAGGGAGCTGGAAAGTTGACGGGAAAGAGAAATCAGCTTATACCCATCTTATGTTTGAGGAGTTTAAAATCGTTAGAACAAATAAAATTGTTATAAAAACAATTCCGTTTATTGTTTCAAGTGACGAAAATAAAACTAAATATAGTCATATTTTTTTTATAGATTATATTTTATTATTTGATTTTTGGCTCACATCCAGCAATACTCAGGGGATACTCCTGGCTCTGCACTCAGAAATTATTCTGGGCAGTTTGGGGAGGCGCTGTATGGGATGTTGGGGATCAAACCTGGCTCACCAGCATACAAGGCACACTCCCTACCGCTGTACTATCACTCTGGCCCCTATAGCTATACAATTTGTAAATAAGAGGAGGATGATAAAAGTGGACATCATTAAGTAAACCCTTATTTCTTGGTGGGAAGTTAAATTGAATAACTGGAGTTATACCTATAAATGATAAGAAGACTTTAAAGCATGTCTTAAAATTGTGGCCTTTGATAACAATACTGACAGGGGCCTTAATATGGAGCTAGAATCTATCATTGTTTATCAGTAAAGCTGTCGGGGGCCCAGGCTGGCAGCCCCGGCACAAATGAGGAAGACCTAGATCTTGCAGGACTTCATCCCTGCTGAGAAAGGAGAGGGATGGACTTGGGAGAAACTCTGCCTTGCCGCTGCTACTGCTGAGAAAGGAAAGAAAAGAAAGAAAGAACGACACCCATGCAGCGGGGAGCTCTGGATAGCAGCACTCGCTTTACCGGACACAGTTTAAGCCTTTTATACAATATTTGGGCGGAGGGACCACTTAATACCAAAATATATAGCATTTTTAATATACAATGATTTTTTTATTTTAGTCACCATGACTTACAAGACTGCTAATGATAGGACTCCGTGCATAGTTTTCCAACCCCACACCTTCCACCAGTGTCCTTTACCCTCCACCATGTGAACCAGCCCCTCCACTGTCTCCCCATCGTTTTAAGCTTAGTTCTGTATACCAGTTCTCAGGTTCTGTGGCTATAGGCCCTTTGTTATTTCTTTACCGTGCATCTTTAAGCCTACAGCTGAGGAAGATTGATTGTTCTGTGTCTGTCTCACTCCTTCTGGCTGGCTTAGCATGATTCGCTTCATCCAGCTCCAATCACATAGCGGCAATTGCATGGTTTCTTTTCTTCACTCAATAGCCACATCTTTATCTATTCATCTGTTCTTGGACACTTGGATTGTTTCCAGATTTTAGCTGTGTCCGTACTGCTACAATGAACATAGAAACACAGATGTCTTTTCTGATGATTTTGGAGCCCTTGGGGGTAAATGCCCAAAAAATGTCTTTGAAGAAAATAATACACATGGCCAATATGGATATGGGGAAAGTGCTCTGCATACTTGATCTCAGGAAATCAAAACAGACAGTAATTTATACCAGTAAGACTGGCCACCAAATCAAAAAGAATAAAAGCAACTATGATGTCATAGATGTGGGGAAAAGGAACCCTTAGCCACTGCTGGTGAGAACGTAAGTGCTTCAACCTCTGTGGAAATCAATAAGGAGACGCCTCAATTGCTGATAGCAGAAAACCGTAGGTGGGTACTGTGCTATGTCATTCCTATCCTCCAAACATACTATAATTTCTTTTTTTTTCTTTAAAGTTTTGGGCTATACTTGGCTCTACACTCAGGTATCACTTCTGGCGGTGTTCAGGGGTCCATAAGGGATGCCAGGGATGGAACCCAGGCGTCTGCATGCAGCTCAAGAGCCTTACCAGCTGTACTATGTCTCCCGCCTAGATCCTGTAATTCTTGAAGCCTGAAGTCGTCTTACTCCCCGTCACCCTACCTCAGCATCCCTTTAAGATGTTTGATTCTCCTCTTATACCTGACAGAATGAAATGCTTTTTGTTTTCCGGCCTAATGGTTACTTAGGCTGGACATTTATATCATTGATATTTTTTAGTTTCCTTGTTCATTAAAATGCTGATAGTAAATTTATATAAACCATGTGTGTGATACTGATATTATGTTAATAAGTGAAACAGTATATCTGCTGCTTAGAATATGGATATCAGGATTTTGTTTGTTTATTGGTTGGTTTTGGGCCACTTCTGCCAGTGCTCAGGACTTATACTTGACTCAGTGCTCAAAGATCATTCCTGGCACGACTCAGGGGACCTTATGAGATATGAGGTACTGGGGATCAAATCCAGCTCAGCCATATATAAGGTAAGTTCAGTACCTGCTGTACTGTTGCTTTGGCCCAATACCGAGATTTTTATACCAAAATTTCTATGTAAAAATCCTGATGCGGCAGCTGGAGATACAGTATAGAAATTTAGGTGCTTGCTTTGCATGCAGACAATCCCAATTCCATTCTTGGCACCACATGTGGTCCCCTGAGCACCCCCAGGAGTGATCACTGAACAGGGCATCAGAAGTAGCCCCTGAGCACTGCCAACTGAGACCCAACCCTCCTCCTTCAAAATCATGCAGAAGAGAATATTGACTATCATGAAAACTATCATGAACACTGGAAATATTATGAAAACACAATTTCATTTCCTTTAAGTTAATTTTTGAATTCATGCAAATTTTTACCTTTTTCTTATCGTTTCAATTAGAGGCACTTATAGTGTACTTGATTAGTTTGAGCATGAACAAATCATAAACAGTTGCTAAAACATTCGTATACTATAGTTACAAAGGCACCTAACTTGAAGATTCAGTACAAACTACTACTTTCTCTTGCCTGACACATAGAATTCTTTTTGGGTCACACCCAGCAATGCTCAGGGGTTATTCCTGGCTCTGCACTCGGGAATTACTCCTGGCAGCACTTGGGGACCATATGGAATGCCATGGAATCGAACCTGGGTCAGCCACATGCAAGGCAAATATCCTACCCGCTGTGCTATTGTTCTGGTCTGACACATAGAAATCCAAACAAATATTTGTTCTTCATTTTTGCTGCCATTGACAGTCAATTGTTGTGTCCCAGACACAATTGTACATTGAGTTCTTGGGTATACACAATGCATTGTTATCAGGAGTTCACCAAATTGGCTCGTCCAAAATTACACTCTCCCATCAGTTCTCTGTACTTTCTCAAAGAGGCCAGTGGCCCCAACATACACCTCACTTTCTTCAGAAATGTTCCTCATTGACTTGTTGAGAATGAGCAGCCTGTTTCTAAAGCTTCCAGGGGAGAGTCTGATAAACAAAAGATCCATTCTTCTGTCAAACTGCTGGGTGGTCAGTAACTACATCAACAAACAGGGATCAGTCACTCACTTCCTCTCCAAATTGAGGTCACTGAGCAGTGAATGGCCATTTCTGGGTAACAGCCATCAACTTAGTACAGTTCACAATTCATTGGTCAGTTTCCCAAGCCACCTTACTGTTCTGCACAACATGTTCCTGAGTCAGAGGATGGCAGACAGCAGGAACAGCAAATGCGTTCCCTTTTCAGACAGGGTGCGTGTATCTTTGCTCGTACAGGAGAAATCATTGCTCCGTTTATGCCTGGCTTGACACAGGGAACTCATTTTCAAGAAATGAGTTCTATGTAACTCTTTCTGCTTCTATCTGGCTCATCCATTAAGAACCAGGGCAGTCGATTACAAGCCATATTCCTTAACCAAAATTTTCTGTGAACAGCTCACTCATGAGGTCACAGTATTAAAGTCATCCCAGGTTTTCAGCTCTCATATCTGTCTTGTGAAAAATTGTTTAACAGTAATCAAGTGAAGATCGAGAAGAATAGAAATAGTATAGAATTAGATGAAGTTCTTGTAATGATCACTGTAGGAGTATGGTCATTTTGAACTGTTTGGATCTTCTGTGTGTGCTGTTTTTTCAATAATCTTAGCCCTCGTTGAAATGCTGGTATGGCATACTCTCACCAACAAAATGTATCCAGGTATTGTCAAATGTCTGGAGTGGTAAGAGAGAAATAAGAAAACTTGTCTTCATTGGAGAATCACTGTTGTGATATAGGTCTTTTATCTTACAAATAACAAAAGGTCCACATATCAATTCTTTTTTTAAAATTTTTTATTATACCACCGTGAGACATACAATTACAAAGGTCTTCATAATTTGTTCTTGGTAATACAGTATTCCAGCACCCATCCCTCCACCAGTGCCCCATTCCCACCACCAATGTGCCCGTATCCCCTCCCGTCCCCCAGGTGTCTCAATAGCAGGTACCCTCATTTCCTCTCTTTATCTCTCTGTTTCTCTCTCTGTCTCTGCATCTCTCTCCCTCTTCTTTTACACATTGTGACGAGCCCTGCAGATATTTAGAGTTTATTATTTAAGTCTCTTCCACATATTAATTCTTAGTAGATGGAGGTCTAGTAGGTATTCCTGTTAAATTTTCTCTGGTGAAGAGATTGTCTTCTGGAAATGCCTGATACTTTTTTCTTTCTTTCTCCACATTGTTGTGATTAGTCTTTAATGCTGTCTTCATCCAGAAGCTATCTTCTACTGGAAAATATATTAAAGCATCATGAGAACACTGAATTTTTATCCCAGTGCTTCTATTCTAGAACAAGCCTTGATCTTGAGTGAATTCCCCACATTTTTAGAAACAGGTCTACCCATCCGTAAAACAGGTTGTGGATATGAGGAGTGTGTGTGTGTGTGTGTGTGTGTGTCTTGTCGTGCGTGTGTGTGTGTGCATGTGTGTGCGTGCACGCGCGCACACTTGAGTATATGCAGGAAAAAAGCACCCAGATATTTTATCCTAAACCCAATCCCCAGCAAAATCACAAAACAGACTCATTGGAAAAATATCTTTGTTTGTGACTGGAATTAGTATACAAGATGATCCTAGAGAACCTGTAATACCAGAAAGTAGCAAAGTGATTTCCCCAAAAAAAAAACAAGCAAAAACTACATAATGATGGAGTATATCCAAGGGATGTGGGAACAGAATATCATATAATTAAAGTTCCCAGTGGTCAACACTGAAAGAATTTGAAAATAAAAGAGTAATATTGATTTTAACAAAGAGACCAAAAAGGTAAATATTAGAGTGATACTAGTATAAATAAATGATTGAACAAATAAATGGGCAAAAGAGGCTGCCCTTATTACGTAGAATTCCAGATGATTTGTTCAAACATGTTACTTTCGGGGTGGGGAGGGGTGAGCTATGAGTTTCCTACTTCTTAATTATGGCTGCACATAGTGACTTCTTCCTTCCAGAGAGATAGGAATTTGGGAAAAGTAACTTGACAGGGAGAAACTTTCCTGAGCCAGGTAATGAGGTCAACAGTGGCAGTGATATATATCATTGTACCTCTGACTTGGTCGGGGGCATATACATGAATTCCCCTTTAAGTGAAAGTAAACATGATCTGACATCATGCTGACAGTATGTAACTTTTGATATGATGAGGTAAAAGTGGCGTTTTACCTGTATATGATCTTCCTCCAGAAACCCATAGCCTCACTCATTATTTAAGGGGAGACGAGACATTCTACAAAATACTTGACCAGTACTCTGAGAAACTGCCAAGATCATCAAAAAACAAGGAGAGTCTGAAAAACTGTCACAGTCCCAGAAGCCAGGACTACTAAATATAATTTGGCATTCTAATTAAATATAACTTGGATGGGTTTCTGGAGCAGAAAAAAAATGATACTAGATGAAAACTAAGAAAATGTGACTAAGGCTTGGTCTGCAGTTAGTCGTGACTCTTGCTGATTAATGCTGACAGTGTTTCATAACCTTGTAAGGCAATAATAGGGGAGACTGAGTACATAGAAATCCTTGTTGCCATCTTCCATATTTTTCTACATACCTAAAATTATTTTAAAGTCAAAAGTTCATTTTAAAGAAAAGCTGATTAAAAGTACTGTTAGTAGTATATTTATCTAAAAGGCTATCATCAGACTTCAGTTAGTATTTAATATCCTTAGTTTTAAGTCTCTTCATGAGATTTGTCCCCCACCTGAAAGCTCAGTGATGTTCAATGATATTATCAGTCTTACTTCATCTCTCCTCTTCCACTTTGGAATGGCTTCAGGTTTCCAGCTTAAGAGAACAAAAAAGTACCAGAAAATAGGTCTTCACCTTGTTGACGTCATAAATCCTGTGACAGATTATGTTTACTTTTTCTTATGTGGAAATCCGTCTGTCCCCCCACCATGTCAGAGGTCCTGCTGCATTTACAGCAAACATGTGCTTTGAAAGAATAAGGGCTAACAATGTGCAAAATAAGAGGGAGAGAGATGCAGAGACAGAGAGAGAGATAGAGAGAGAAAGAGAGGAAACTGGGGTACCTGCTATTAAGGCGGGTGGGGGATGGGAGGGGAGGGGTACATTGGTGGTGGAAATGGGGCACTGGTGGAGGGATGGGTGCTGGAATACTGTATTACCAAGAACCAATTATGAACACCTTTGTAACTGTTTGTTTCCACGGTGGTATAATAAAAAAAAATTAAAAAAAAAAAAAAGAATAAGGGCTAGAAGTTTCCTATTTGATTTCTGTGTTCTAGAGCAGGGCTGGGGAGGTCATGTGGGAGCACACAGTTACAGCTGTGGGGTGAAGCACAGACCTACACTGGAGATATCGCTGGATGTCTACAGTACAATACTGGGAGGGAGGGATATCTTTCAAAATGGCGGAACTTTACTGGAACAATATATTAGAGATAAAAAAAATTTTTTTCGCATAAGTAACCAGAAGAGTTTCTCTATTATATCTATTGTAGCTTGAGTTTAAGTATGCTTAAGTATGTAACTGGAGCTATTCCACGATCTTCCTTTAAAGTGCCATATTGTTTATTCTAAACAGACAGCACTATGTGAACAAAAATATTAACATGGTTTATTATAGGTACTGGGTGCAGTTTCACTCCACTAAATAGATAGCTGCATTTGATAAACTTCTGATGATTGAAAATGGCCAATCAAGCGTTTCTAATATGGCCAGTGACTTCAGTGTAAAACGTTGTGACAAATACTTTTAATACGTTGAGCATTTGCCATAATTAGAGTTTAAAATGATACCAAAAATTGTGCTTAACATTAAAAAAATAATATAAGGAATAGTGTGCTTACCACACTCCAACGCAGTGCCAGTGCTTAGGAGTCTTGGTATGAAATGGGGAAGCTAATGTTTTGCCACTGACAGCTGAGGGCAGCTGAAGCGCAGGCCTACAGCTGCAGTCTCCAGTTGTGCAACGCTTCCTCCGCTGCCCCTCACAGAAGCTTTGGTTTTCGTGATTATATCATTCCTGCCTTTAAAAATGCTTTCTTATGAGATCTGGTCTTCAGTTGGAAGTTACCACAGGGCCCAGTGGGGGTGGGAGGGATAGTCACTAGAGCAGTAGTGGCAGGAAACCCTCTGGTGGAGGCGATGGTGCTAGACTGTTTCATGTATGAAACCCTACCATCAACAGAGTTGTAAGCCATGGTGCCTAAAATACATTTTTTAATTAATGTAATAAAATGCTTTATTTTGATTGTTAACTAAACCCAGCTAACACCCTATAGAGTAATTTATGTAGCCTGCTACTGATAGTTTTAGGAATTACAGACGGAAGTCAGAAGTTAACTTAGAGGCATGGTGACCACTAGATGATGCAGTGTTCAATATTTGTGCAGTCCAGTGTAACAGCAGGTGTCTGTCCAGCTCTAGGACATATGAGTAGGGCGGTACAGGAGCTGACTATTTCTGGTTTCCCTTTTCTCCCTTTTTGTAGTGGAAGGGCTTCTTTCCTTCCTCCCTCCCTCCCTCCCTCCCTCCTCCTTCCCTCCCTTCCTTCTTTCCTTCCTTCCTTCTTTTTTGCTTTTTGGGTCACACCTGGCCATGCTCAGGGATTACTCCTGGCTCTGCACTCAGGAATTACTCCCTGTGGTGCTCAGAGGACCATATGGGATGCTGGGGCTCGAACCCGGGTCAGTCACGTGCAAGGCAAATGCCCTACCTGCTGGACTATGGCTCCGGCTCCCATGGAAGGGCTTTAATCCAGACAGGTGCTCTGCTACTGAGCTACAGCCCTAATACAGGCTTTTACATTTTAGCTAATTTAGTTTTCACCATTTTTTTTGGTACTGATTTTGCGATTACTGGGGGTAACACACTTTGTTACGATGTTAACACGCATAGATGTGGTGCTTGCCAGGGGAAGTATAGTTTAGTGTGGTCTTACCATACTTACTTTGGTACAGTAAAATCACACACTGCTGTGATGCTGGGGGTCCCAATGGTGTGATCCAGTGATGTGCAAAGCATGTAGGGTGGCACTGGGCCAGCATCATGAGCTCTGTTCTGCAAGCTAAACACTTTACCACTGAGCCACATCCCCAGAACCAATTAAATTTTATTTTTCTTTTTTATTTTAAACCATTTTATTGTTACTTGGATTTATACTATGAATCATACTTTTTATACATTTTCAACATTCATAATTCTAGCATCACACTTAGCACCAGAGAGTCAGTTTCCTCCACCATAGTCCCTCCCATTCACGCATGCTCAGTTCTATAGGAAAAATCTTCTGATCGCTGTGACTTTTGTTTTTCCCTTATTATGTTTCTGTTTTACATATGGAAGAGGCCCCTCTCTCTCTCTCTCTCTCTCTCTCTCTCTCTCTCTCTCTCTCTCTCTCTCTCTCTCTCTCTCTCTCTCTCTGTGTCTCTTTCCTCATGGTGGAGATAGTGACAACTAGACACCTACACACATATGATGATCTAGAATTCCACAAAATTGTAAATTGGTGATAATTTACTAGTAAGAGTGATAATTTACTAGTAAGAATTAAGGAAAACTTTAAAGAGAAAAATCTGAATAGTCCTATAAAAGTATAAAAATATATATTAGTCTAATAAAGGGAATATTGGCTCTGTTAAAAATATTGTAGATACGGTTTAAGTGTCAGTATTGGTAAGTTGAAAATATTTTAATAAAAATCTATGGATATAAATACCTGATCATATATAGAATGTGCAATATAAAAAGTTAATTCATTATTGTAAATATATAAATCTCTTAGCAAACTAGGAGTAAACAAACCTTTCTTAATCTAGTAGGGAGCAACCATAAGCACCATGAGTGAAGCCATTTGCTGCCAAATTATGAGAAGTTTGCCTTGCCTTTTAAAGAAGTTTCTTTTAACACTTCTTACAAGACTGGTTTCAAGGACATGAATACCCTCAGCTATTGTCTGTCTTTGAAGATCTATATCGTTCCTTCAAATCTGAATGATCTAGCTGGATAGAGTATTCTTGGTGAGGTTCATTTCATTGAGTTTTGTACTCTATCCCTCCATTCTCTTCTGGATCACAGAATTTCATTTGATAGATCTGTGAATCTTATGGGCTTTCCTTTGCATGTAAGTTCCTTTTTGATCTTGTTACTTTCAGGTGTCTGTTTCTATCTTTGGATTTTGTACAGTGTGTCTTGGATTTTTCTATTCGAATTTATTTTTTGCTGGTACCCTTTGGGTCTCTTGTTCTTGGTTGCCTATACTCCTGAACTCGAGGAGACTCTTATCTATGATTGCTTTAACTACTGGTGCTTCATCAGACTCACCTTCATGTTCTTCAGTTCAGTGTGGTTCTTATATTGTTCCTTTCAAATTTGTCCCATAGTTCTATGGTTTTCTGTTTTGTTTTCTTTTCCAGGTGTTTTCTACCTTCTGTTGTTTTCTAGATGTTTTTCATCTTATCTTTTTTTTAACTTTTTGGGTCACACCCAGCAATGCCCAGGGGCTTCTCTTGGCTCTGCACTCAAGAATTACTCCTGATGGTGCTCTGAACACCATATGGAATGCCGGAGATTGAACCCAGGTTGGCCAAGTGCAAGGTAAACACACTCTACTTGCTGTACTGTTTCTCAAGCGCCTACATTATTTTCTTATACTTAGGAAGTTTGCTCACTTGATCACTTGACATCCCATTATTCGTCGATTTGCTCGAGCGGACACCAGTAATATTTCCATTTGACCCTATCACATGCCAGTGTAGCCCAATAGCATCTGGTTGCTTCAGGAATACAAAGAGCCTCAAACCGTTCGTTCAGGGTCTTGACAAAGAAGTCTGACCGTCTTGTAGGTGGGCGGCCACGTGATCTTTTGACATCCCGTGGGATCCAGTCGGTAACGGCTCTAGTCCAGCAGTCGTCTCCAAATCACATTACATGTCCAGCCCATCTGATTTTCGATGCCTTGGCAAACGAGACAGCGTCCCTGACTCTCAAACAGCAACAGAGGTCGGAGGTATGGATTCCTTCTCACACTTGAGTGAGGCGTGACATTCCAAGCATAGCTCTTTCTATTACTCTTTGGGAGACCCGAATAGCATTCCCATCCTGCTTTCATAGGGCCCAGGTCTCTGAGGCATATGTTAATGCAGGGAGAACGGTGGAGTTGAAGAGATGTGCCCTGAACTGGAGGTTCTTTGTCTTTTTAGCTATTTCTTCGATGCTTTTGAAGGCATTCCATACTGCTCTCTTCCTCCTGCGCAGCTCAGGTTTTAGGTCGTTCGTCATGTTGACTTCTTGACCTAGGTGCACATAACTGCTGCATTCAGAGATGTCTGTTCCATTGAGAGTGAATGGGGCCTATGGAACTAGTTCATTTTTCATGAGCATAGTTTTGCTGAGATTCAGCTGTAGACTTATCTTTCCACATTCTCAGTCGAAGTCAGCCAGCATTTGTGCCGCTTGGCTAATGTTTGGTGTTATTAGATCAGCGAAGCGGAGGTTGTTTAGTTGCCGACTGTCTATCTTCACTCCCATTCCGTCCCATTCTAATTGTTGCATGATGTTCTCAAGGGTAGCACTGAAGAGTTTTGGTGAAATGGTATCACCTTGCTGAACCCCTCTTTTGACATTGACGATCACTTCTTTATAAAATGGTGAGATCCTGGTGGTGAATCTGTAATACAGCTCACGAAGGATCTTGATGTATTGGGTTTGAAACGGCCCTGTTTCCGCTAGGGCTTCGATGACTGCTTCAGTCTCCACAGAATCAAAGGCTTTCTTTAAATCAATGAACATGAGACAGAGTGGCATCCTGAACTCCCTACAAACTTCAATGAGTTTGGTTACCATGTGGATATGGTCAATTGTACTTTTCGGAAGCCAGCTTGCTTGCATGGTTGTTCTTCATCTAATGTTCTGCCAATCCTGTTCAGGATGACTCGAGTGAACAGCTTGTAGATGACGAACAACAGGCAGATTGGGCGATAGTTGCCAATGTCGTGGATGTCTCCCTTCTTGAACAGTAGAACTGTCTTGCTGTGGGACTATATTTGGGACTGTGATCTGGGACTAGAGGGCCTGGGTTTGTCTGCATACTAGGCAAGCTCCTTAATGCCTGTAGTAGCTCTCCGGGCTCTATAAATGTGTTTTTTTTTTTTTGGTTTGATTTTGCTCTTTAGGCCACACATGGTGGTGCTTGGAGGCTACTCCTGGTTCTGGTTTTATGGGTCACTCTTGGTGGTGCCCAGGGAACCTTGCAGTGCCAGGCATCAGACTTGGGCCCCTAGCATGCAGGGTGTAATGCACTCTGATCCGCTGACTACATCTTTCACCTTGTAGCGTTGATTTAGTACTGAAACTGTGCCAAGTACTTAGGTAATTGTCGGTTATTAGCTGATTCTCAGCTAGTATCATTGGTTCATTCTACTAATTGGGAAACTGAGTGACCAAAAATTCCTTCAGTGCTTTTTGCCAATGGTTGATCCCAAGTTGTTTTCCTAGTTCTTCTCCCACCATGATTTTTATAGATCACAATATTTGTCTCATGGTATAGACCTGAGTCCCATGGGATGAACCCAGAGCCACAGTAGAGCCTGGCAAGCTACCTGTGGTGTATTCGGTATGCCAAAAACAGTAACAATAATGGACCTCATTCCCAATGAATGGAGACATTACTGGTGCCCGCTTGAGCAAATCGATGAACAGCAGGAAGACAAATGACAAGTGACAGTGACTTAGGACGTTTGATATATCTAAATGCCGGTAGATTAAGTTTCTTTTAAAATTTTTACCCACTTAAGTTTAAAACTAAGATCTTAAAGTCACTCTAAAAAATAAAATTTTCCGAGTCTCCAGTATTCGTTCTGGGGGAATCAGGAGAGAATGAATGAGTTCATGTGTCCTTCATTCTGTCACTAAGGATTTGAACCTTCAGAAAAATATAATTGGCAAAGGTTTATTTCTCTTAGTTCTAGAAACAAAGAACTATTTACTTTTACAGATCTGTTATTTGATGCCTGCAAAGTTCAGTGACACTAAATAAGAATTGAGTGATATTTCCGAACTCGACAAAAATTCAGTCACATGATGTTTCTGTTAAACTAAGAATGGAGTTCTGAAATTTCAGTCTGGGAAAGGGGAACTGTAGTTTGTAAATTCATAGTGGGTCACTGATAAATGTTAAAAATAATGACACCTGTTTTAATTTCTGCTGTTGTTAATCTCAACTGTTGAATCCAGAAGCTCTAGGCTTCAGAAAATGTGACAGTTCTTAATTACCTTAACAATTTCTTGACTAGAAACCTTCAAGGAATAAGGAATGAACAAATTCCTTGTCTAGTGCAATAATATCTGGAGTAATAGGGAACTACCTATTACTAAACAAGAAGTGGAAATTATATCTGATAAGAACAATTCAGCTTTTGACCTCTTAATACAGCTTTTGACCTCTTAATACAAATACTATATGTAAAAAATACATATATGTATGTGTGTGTATATATATATACATATATATATATATATATATATATATATATAGCTTTCTATTATTATAACATAGTTCATCCAATCTATAGTTTGAAAACATTTAGGGTAATTTAGTTCGGAGACTTATTAAAAATGCCTCATTTGCAGTATTAATAAAACATCATTTGCCTATATTTTATATACCTGTTTGCATTTTCCTTAGCTCAGAACCTAAACATGAAGTGCTGTAGTTTGGCAGGTTTTCACTTTAGTCAATACCACCAGATTTCTAGAGTACTTGTACTATGGAATGGAGATGTTGTTTTCAGTATCCTCACCAATAGTTGATGTTGTCAGGACTCGTGGCTCTCGGCCGTTTGTTGTCTATATTGATTATCTTAAGTTTTGTAGGAAGTGAATGAGGAATAGCTAGCTTGTCAGGTTGAGAGCACAGATACCTCCAGTATCTTTGCATGGCCCCACTCCAAACTTCCCGTCGCTGCTCACAAAATACACCTTCGAGCAATTGCCTTTGTTTGGTTCTGCATCAAAACAGTTGAGCAACAGAGAGATTAAAGTTTTGCTGAGCCTAGAGGCTTTTGGAGAGTTAAGAAATACTTGAAGTACATGTGTATAGTTTATACTAATCTATACTGTAGCTTATGGTATGCGTGCATGTGTGTGTGTGTGCGTGTGTGTGTGTATGTGTGTGTGTGTAATCCATAAGTATTTGGAAATGGATCATTACCCTGATCCCTTCAGGGTGAAAAAAAAAGAAGAGGATCAGAATTTTGAAATAACATTGACTTTTCTGCAGTGTTTCATGTTTAGAAAAGTAAAATTTTACACGTAGTCAGTAATTATAATTGCTTATTATCTTTAATAATTATTTTTATTACAAGAAATATTATTTTTCCTTAGCAAGTTGAAACACTGAAGAAGTCCTTCTCCGGGAGCCTCACACCCCTCATCCAGAGCTCCTGGCCTCGCTAGGTTTTGTTTCTCAAAGGGAATTCCTTAAATGTGTGGTACAAATTGAAAAAGAGCTGTCATAAGATTCCACATTTCACTAGAAATACACCACCTACTTATATGTGTTTCTTTGTTCTGATTTTGTATTAAAAGCATACATAAAAACATTGTATTTGCTAGTTACATTCACTTGTCCTGACAAAAAGGCTTTAAAATACCTTAATAAAGAATATGAGGGGTCGGAGCGATAGTCTAGCGGGTAGGGCGTTTGCCTTGTACGCAGCCGACCTGGGTTCGACCCCCAGCATCCCATATGGTCCCCTGAGCACTGCCAGGAGTAATTCCTGAATACAGAGCCAGGAGTAACCCCTGAGCATTGCCAGGTGTGACCCAAAAAGCAAAAAAAAATAATTGATTGATTGATTGATTGATTGATTGATTGATTAACTAATTAATTAATTTAAAAGAATATAACGCAGTAAAGTGGAGAGAAGTAGACCGGAATATGGGATAAAAGAGCTTTTTCTCTCCGGCATGTTCAGAAAAAACAGCATTTTGTTTCTAGGATGCCTTTTTTCTTGTACGATGATAGGCGAGTCAGCCTCTCTGGCCTAATGTTCTTACCTGTACACTGAGGAGACGGACGTTTTGATTTTCAGCCCTCTGTGAAAGTTCTGTAATGAACTAGTGGGCCATTCATCTCTGTGTTCTATGCTGGAAGTAGCAAGAAGAAAGCCACATGCCTCCTTCTCAAATGAACTTTTGGCAGTTTTCATAGAAAAGTGATTTTTCATAGAAAAGTGATTTTTTTAAAATATGTTTTTAAGAGTAAATTCCATTTTAAAATAGAAATCTTGCATTCTGGACCCAGTTCACAGGCAGGGCAGTCCGTGGTAGGCTTTGACCCGTAGCATTTCACATCTGATTAATGCCCGTTCTTCAGCCATAGTAGCTAACACAGAGGGCTAACTGTGCCACAAGCACCGTGCCGAGGGTTTCCTTGCGTCAGGGTGCTTCATCCACAGCATAAGCATAATGGGTGGGTTCCATTGTCGTTATTTCACAGATACGCCAACAGACTGAGTGTCTAAGACACTTACCCAAAAAGTAATTTGTATGACTACAACTTGAATTAGGTCTGTCTGATACGGATTCAGATCACCCAGGAGCACTCCCGTGATCTGCTTGCAAATGTGTGACCATCACAGTGCAGAGCCAATGGATTCTCTCCTGTCTTATATCAACAGCAGTAGATACCACTTCATGAAGTTTTCTGAAAGAATCCCTTTCTCTGTGTCCTCTTTACTCTGCTTTGTAATGACTTCATTTATTGGCATGAGACATCTAAACTTTATTTTTTAATGTTTTAAGTGGCACTCTTATCTGGAAGAAACCCCATTTTCTTTGTCATAGTTCTCAGATAAATTGACCTGTCATTGCTCATCTATGAAGTTCTTTCCATTTGCATTTTTTTCCATTGAGAACACGTAGCTCATTTAGTGTTTATTGCTTACATTTGCCAAAGCTGTGAGGAAGATATATTTGTGTCACTTAAATTGAATTTTAAAGCTTTTATTAGTTATTGAGTAATATTAGGCTTTCAGATTCTCTGGATAAATGTTGACGTCTCCTTTCAGAAAAAAATAATAGTCTGACCACTTGTGTCATACACTGTTTAGAAATTATTTTCCTAGGTCAAAAGAAAGTTGAAATGTGGGCCAGAGAAACAACACAACGGATAAGGCACTTGCCTTGCATTCAGCCCTCCAGGGATGGCTCTTTGCTACTACATATGGCCCACTCAGCTTGCTGGAGTGATCACTGATCTCTGCTCGGTGCACCCCAAAACAAAGAGAATATAATCTTTCACTAGTAAAGATTTATTACCGGTTATTTTGGTTTCTCTAAGAACCTGTAGGGTCTCTGCCTAAATAACTGCTTTCCACTTAAAGCAGATTTATCATTCTTCATTGTGAAAAAATTGCAGATGTGTACTAAACATACACCAGTATTAAGCTTTGCAGTACTGCTGTACTGCCCCATAAGATATTTAGCTTTGAGAGTTCTAATACATTGCTTTAGGATGCTGGCACACACCACCCATAGTTTACACTTGAATGTGATTTCTTGTCACTTTTCACTTGTCTTCCAGTTGCTCATCGATTTGCTTGAGCGGGTGCAGTAACGTCTCCATTCAGTCAGAATGAGGTCCATTGTTGTTACTGTTGCAGTGCCACTATCAATGTGTTAATTAAAACTTAATAAGGAAGCCTGAGATTTGGATTGAGCAGAAAAGAAATTCACCATTAGCTACAAGAAAAAAGTGATATAATTAAAATATGTATTACTGTTGTATATGGTTTTTTTTTTAATTTTTTTTGTATATGGTTTTTTTTTATGTTGTATAAGTTTAACGTCAAGAGAAGTTTTTGTTAAATACTTTTGTTGAATGTACTCTTTGTATCCAGAACGTGGTCACTTTAGTATTAATTTAATATTACTATGGTAAAAAATTATTTTTATGGATATAATAGTAAACAGGAAATTATTTAAATGGAAGAAAAAATCCATTATTAATAAAAAAATGACTGAACACAACTGGAATCTAAGAACAAGGACATAGTATATTCAGGAGAAAAAAAGAAAATAATGAAAAAATCAATAGTAATTCATTTGAGTCCCAGAAGCAGAGAAGAAATTAGTTTTGAGGTAATGGCATCAAGTTGATAGTAGTTTAGACTGAAGAACAGTGAACACTTTGAGCAAAATTATAAGTGGGACAAACGAATCTCAGTCTGGTCATTAAAGAACATTCACTTGTATTCAGACTTCCCTTGTACTTCTTAGCTCAAACTTCTACAGTTCGCAGGCTGTATCTTTTCTGTTGCAGTTCGTTCTGCTCAGATATTCTTACTCTGCAGAAATATTGTCCACTGTCCAATCCAAACCTTACCCTCTCCCGAATCCTCCTCTCCTTTAATATTAAGCTCTTAAAACTACTTTTTAGATTGTTCATGTTTCCCCAAAATATTTAAAGGTACTGTCTAATGATTATTTTAATATAATTTATCAATTTAGATATGTAAACTTCTATTAGTTACACTAGAAGCAGGTGGAGTGAGGGAGATGAAAAAGCTAAGTCTGGGGCCGGAGCGATGGCCCAGCGGGTAGGGCGCTTGTCTTGCACGCGCCGGACTGTGCCAGCCCGGTCCGATCCCCGGCATCCCATATGGTCCCCCCTAGCACCTCCAGGAGTAATTCCTAAGTGTAGAGCCAGGAGTAACCCCTGAGCATTGCCGGGTGTAACCCAAAAAAGCAAAAAAAAAAAAAAAAAAAAAAATGAAAAAAAAGAAAAAGCTAAGTCAGAGAAGGAGAGACAGAAGGTAAAAAGCTCTGCCAGAATGGAATGTTTTCTGGAAGCCAGCCAGGCCCAGTATTACTCACCTTCAAATCTTCCCATCCATGTTACCACTGTTTCCTACCTAAGATCCTACAGCCAGATGCAGCTGCTGTATTAGGTACTGACCTATTCCTCTGGCTTTCTTATCTCTGCCTTGTATGAAGACCAGTTTCCCAAAACAGAGGATTTTAGTTATTTATGTTCATATAGGAGCTGAATGTGTAGCATAGTATATGTATATACACAAAATCATTCTTGGCATTCAGTTAGGCTATATACTAGACATAAAAGGAGGTTTGAAGAAACAGTAGGATTCTAACCCGAATTAAATCAATGAACATGTAAGGCCTCAGTGGGAGGCAGGTTTCTTTTCATTTAGACATTTATAGGAAATGAGCCAGATTCTACATTCTGACTCCTCGTTCTTGTTGTTCCTGATCTGTGTGTGTGTGCCTTAGAGCAGACCGGTCAACTCTTAACTCTTTTTTAAAGGCATAAGCATTGGCAATGTGAGTCTATTCGCCTCCAAGTGATCCTACTTTATTTCTCCTAATCTGTTCCAGCTTCTTCTGGAGGAGGTGGGAGATTTCAAGGCAGGGTAATCAACGGATGTCTTCCTTTATTCAGAAACTACCCTCCCAGGTGGTTTTGTGTCTGGCAAATACATTGTAAAACTATTTGAGATAAAACTTAATATTCTTTAAAGCTAGCCCCCCCAAAACTTTTACAGGAGGCATCTTTAATATGGTATTACAAGAAACAGTTCTGGTTTTTGCGCCGGCCTGGCAAGCTACCTGTATTGTGTTCCATATGCAAAATCAGTAACAATAATAGACCTCTTTCCCATTACCTGAATGAATGGTTTGAGGCTCTTCTTGTTCCTGGAAGAGCAAATGCCCTTGGGCTACACTAGCAAGCAACAGGGAGGAATGGAGACATTACTGGCACCTTCTTGAGCAAATCAATGAACAATGGGAAGACAAGTGATACAAGTGAAGTAAATTTTTTTGAGATTGTATTTAGACAGATCTGTATTCATCTTGAAAGAAGTCTTTAGCTTCTTTTCATGAAGTCATCATGTGCCTTTCTAGGACCTTTTTATTTCCCGACTTTAATGAGAGAATATAGTACTTCTTTTGACCTTTAGGCATGTACTTTGCCATGATGCTTGCTATTACTCTGTTAACAAGTACACCAAATAAAGCTGAAAACATAATATTTAAGAACTACACCAGAATCATAAAGGCAAATGGCAAAAGTAGATAAAGATTTGCTTAAACAAGGTGACAGAGTAAAGAGACCCCTCTTCTGCCCCAGTAGAGTAGAGTTCTACACTAAGGCCAATGAATAACTGAGGGGTAAGGTCGTCATGCATGGGGATCCATTAGGGTCAAAAGATAAATATAAATAAAGACAATATAAATATGTTTATATATTCTTTTAGAATATTTATATTTATATTTATATTGTCTTTTAGAAATGAGAGTTTTAGATGATTTTGCAATCTCTAATATTTTCCCATTCTGCTAAGAAACTAAGTACTTTTTAAAGTTTCCAACTAATGTTTTTGTTAATTAGTCATGTTGACATTTTGAATGGTGAGTTGTAGCTCTTGTGTATTGTGACTCTTATAATTATGAAATAACTATATTTATTCAGGAATAAGCAAACTTTTATTTATTTTGTGGTGCCAGATTGTATCTAGTGCCTCAGACATGCAAAGCAAGTGGCCTGCCTTTTGGGCTACATCACCAGCCCAGTAAGCAAACTTTCCTTCTTCCTTTTTGAAGTTAAATAGCCATGCTTGGCAGTGCTGGGGAGGGGCTGGTAATGGCTTCTGGAGAGCAAACTTAGAGCCTTGCACAAACTAGGTGTGTTCTATCACTTGAGCTATCCTCCTTAGAACATTAAACTTGGGGGTTGGAGGTGAGGGGCACACCTGATGTGCTTAGCTACTGCAGGCCCTGTGCTCAAGAGTTGATCCTGGCTAGCCTCAGTTGTGGTGCAGAGATCCAACCAGGGTTGGCTGAACTAACACTCTCTCTTCCTCTCCCCTCCCCATGAAGACTATAGGCTTTACATAGGTACTTAATATAGCCATTTCTGTTCCATTTGTGGGCAGTAATTCTGTTACTTGCCAACTCCTGGTATTTATGACAACCTATTAAGTCTTATCTGCTAAGGTTTCCCTACCCACACACTTTTATAATTATTAATCCTTTATTGTTTACCTTACATCACTAATATGATTATAAAGACGGTTCCTCTTCTGAAATATCTCACATTCATAAAGAAAAAATGTGTGAATGTTCTTAAGTATTTATTGCTATGTTGTATGACAAATATTGTAATTGGTGTCCAGCAAACTGGGAGAGGGGAAAGCTTCATGAGGAGACTTGTAACAAGACCCAGTCATTTCTAATAAGCAGCAAAGGGGAGGACAGTGCCTTGTAGTGAGATAATGGTTACTCTTTAATGGAATTTATCTGAGGTTTTCCCCCCACATATATTTATTTATTCCCTGTATATTATATATATATATATATATATATATATATATACACACTTTTTCTGAGGAGCATGAACATGTTAGTTACATTTACGTGAACATGCTACATTCTTTCTCAGACAATACCAGTTTAATTAAATCCAATTCTATTCCAAAATTTGTTGCAAACTCTTTATTTTGAGCAGAAGTTGTGGTCTCTACTAATTCATATTTAACACAACAGTTGAAAATAGATGATTTCCAAGGCCCTCAAGATCTAAAGTTGTAGATATTATATCAACAGATAATTTTGCTCTGCAGAAATCTAATGATTTGTTTGAACTTCAAACACACTCATATTACAGTCCTAAGATCCCCAAATGTACACAAACTGTTGTCACTGTATGCTAGTGTGTGTGTGTGTGTACAAGCGTGTGTGTGTACACACACACACAATTTTATGGAAAACTTTTGTGTCATGATTTCTTTGTCTCTGGAGAGGCAGAATAGTGTACTACCCCATGCCCTCCAAGCAAACTGGCTGGGCGTTCAAGTCCTGTCCTCCCCCGCCTCCCCCCAAGTACAGCTCAGTGACTTTTCAGCAAGTTCCTTAGTTTCTCTAATTTCAATTTCCTCCACTGCAAAATAAGAACAATACAGAACTTTTTTCACAGGATTATGAAGAATTAAACACATTAATAATGGGCCGGGCAGTAGTACAATGGGTAGGGCATTTACCTTACATACAGCCAACATGGGTTTGATCCTCCCATATGGTCCCCCCAAGCATGTCACAAGTAATTCATGAGCACAGAGCCAAGAGTAACCCCTGAGCACTGCCAAGTGTGACCCACAAAACAAAATAAATAAATAGATGAGTAGTTATCAATATCTTAGAATAGTGCTTGGTGAAACAAAAGCAGTGAAAGCATGGTGGTTGTTATGTTAACACAAATAAAATACTTCAATGTGAATCTTAGTAACAGGAAATTGCTCAAAGATGCTAACAAAAATTAAAGGTAAAAATGGTGATGTGCTTAATCTCCTGTATATTTTCACACAAGTGGACTATGGAGCGTCTAATCATCATGTCAGAAAAAGAAAACCAGATTCTTTTATAGTGAGTCATTCTGGCATCCTAGGAGGAAACTCCTTGTATACTCCAGCGCCAACAGGAAAGTTGACTAGTCTGAGTGTAATATATTCTACTGTGGTAGGGGTGGTGAGATACATCTGAAATCATTGAAACGGGAAAATTCTGGGCCCTAGAGAGATAGTACAGCATATAACTGGCATTGCACTTGGCCAACCTGGTTCAGTCCCTGCATCCTACAGGGCTCCCAGATCACCGCCAAGAGTGATTCCTGAGTGCAGAGCCAAGAGTTACCCTGAGCAAGGCTGGGTGCGGCCCCAAAAACTAAAATGGAAAAATTCTAAAACTTTAATAACTATAAAAACCGTATTTGTAAACTGGATTTAGTCCAAGACCTGCCTGTTTGATGACTTGAGAGAGAAAGCAGTCCCTTTGGTTGTCTGTGCCCATATGACTGTTCAATTTTTATCTGAAAGAATCCTGTCAACCTTCTTATCCCGGGAATTATCCAGTTATAGATGTGAAATGTATAATTCTATCATTAAAGAACTAAATTTAGAATACCATGTGTAATGGTAGAAAGAACAAACGTTTTCAAGATCATCAAAGTTACATCTGAGATAGTAGCAGTTCATATGTGCGAGGGTGTGTGTTATGATAAAATAAAGGTATTTCAAAATTTAGAACCCCGTTTTCTGTGGCACAGTGGGCAGGTTACACAAAAATAATAGTATATGTCCTGCATTGTTGTTGTTGTTGTTTTTATCCTAGCTATACATTAAAATTACTTGGGTTCATTTTAAAAAATAAATATCATTGCCACAGCTCAGCTCAATTAAATAAAAATCTTAGAGGTAGGGAACAGGTATGTGAGTCAAATCACAGAGATAGAAGTCAGATATTACCAATCATAAATTGTGGGGAGGGAGAGTTGGGTAATAACCATCAGCATGCAGAGATCACTCCTGATAGTGCTGGGGGGTGGGGGCAGAGTGGTGCCAGGGATTGAACTGAGTCAGCCAAGGGCAAAGCAGTCATGCTATCCACTGTTCTAGCCTCCAGGCTCAAACTATAAATCTCTAAGATACATAGGTGCATTGTTTCTCAATCTGTTGTTTTCCTTTTCCAGACATACTATTTTGTTTTACCGAGAGTTCCCTAAATCCTGAACCCTGTTTGATTATATGGGCCGTTTATTTTTGTATTCGACTGCTGCTATACTTCACTATTTTTTTTTTCTGTGACTGTAAATCAAACTTTTTAACTGAGGCAAGCTGAACTTTTATTTTATAGAAAAAGCTTTTTTTGTACTTTACTTTTAATCCCTTAAAATGCCAGCACCGAAGGAAATGAGAGAGGGAGCCAGGAAAAAGAGTGGTAGTGAAGGCAAATTCCTTTAAAAGTTGAGTGAAAACACAGGCTGCTTTGTGAATTAGGGAAAACAGGAGTATTTATATTTCATTTGTTTTAAATCCCCTGCCCTGTTCTATCAATATTATTAGTAAGTATAATTAAATATTATGTTTTCAGTATTAAAAAATGGAAGGATACTTTACGTAAATGGCTAATAAAATTAAGAGTACAATATTTGTCACCTGCCATTAGATTACATATTTTAAACTATATTATTACTTCCAATGCAGGTGAATAGAAAAGTTCTTGGTCTGCACCCGTAAAGATAATTCCTGTATCTGCCGAATGTCACTCCTTCCTGACATACTGTCTTGTGGAGGTGGGTGGGTGAAGATTTAATACACAAGTTTAACATACCACACTGCACAATTCTTCCTTTGATTTAATAGCTTAGTTTGTTTCTGTCAATAAGACGAGTATTTGTATAATTCTATCCTATCCCTTAGTGATTGGCTGTTACTAGGGAACAAAAACGTCCTTTTCCAGCTGCAGCCAGGCATCCTTTAACCTAAGAGCAGCCCATGAGTGTCACTGGATTGGGCATTTATTATGCTGAGCCTTGCCCTTCCTAGCTTGTTCATTACGCTCTGATTGGTGAGCAAAATAAGACCCTCATTATTATCTTAGAGAATAAATTTTCTGTAACTGAATTTGTACTCTTTTCAAGTAGGCTAATTAAGGGCTAATAAAATTAAGCAAGAATTTTTAAATATTATTTTTGTTTTCAGGCCAGAGAAAGAGAGAACAGCAGGTAGGGCATTTTCCCAACTCATGGCCAACCTGGGTTTTGTCCCTGGCACCCCTCATGGTCCCCCAAGTCCATCACTGATCCATAAGTACAGAGCGAGAATAATCCCTGACCACCACCAGATGTGGCCCAGAAACAAAAACAACAAAATTGTTATTTTTTAATTTTTTATTTTTCGAATTACAAAGATATATAATTAAAAAGTTTATATTTGGGTTTTGGTCATACAGTGTTCCAGCACCCATCCCGCCACCAGTGCCCATCTCCCACCACCAACGCTCCCGGTTCCCTCCCCCACCCCCCAGCCCGCCTCCATGGCAGGTTCTTTATTTCTTTCCGTTTCTCTCTCTTTCTCTTTTCCTTCCCCTACAGACTATGGATTACAGAACATACATTAAAGGGTTGTCATGTGAATCTTTTTGCCTCTATTTAATGCTCAGTTCTAGGTTGGCATTAGTACCCTCGACAATTGTTAGCACACTGCACCATTTTCTGTCTTACCTAGCCTCTGACTCCCACACGTTTGTGATAATTTCCACCTTTGACAAGACCTCCTGATACATGTTTCACTTGACCTTGGATATTGGTATCATAATATGTACATAGATATTTATGTTATGCAGATAAATGCAGTCATTCTGTGTCTGTCTCTCCTTCTGGCTAATTTCGCTCAACATAATCTTTTCCATGTCCATCCATTTATAGACAAACTTTATAACTTCATTTTTCCTAATAGCTGCATAGTATTCCATTGTGTAGATGTACCAAAGCTTCTTTATCCAGTCATTGATTTTCGGGCACTCTGGTTGCTTCCAGATTCTGGCTATTGTGAATAATGCTGCTATGAACATAAGAGTAGGGATGGTGTTTCCACTGCATATTTTTGGTTTCCCAGAGTAGATTCCCAGGAGTGGTATGGCTGGGTCAAATGGGAGTTCAATTTCTAGACTTTGGAGGAATGTCCATATTGTTTTCCAGAAAGACTGTACCAGCCGCCGTTCCCACCAACAATGGATGAGTGTCCCCTTTTCCCCACATCCACGCCAGCACTTGTTGTTCTTGCTCTTTTGAATATGTGCCAGTCTCTGTGGTGTAAAGTGGTATCTCATTGTTGTTTTGATTTGCATCTCTCTGATGATTAGTGATGATGAGCAAAAACAGCAAAATTGTTTTAAACCACCATTTATAATTTTGTTAAGATTTCAAAATTGTTTTAAACCACCATTTATAAAGTTGCCGATATACCGAATTCACCACACCCCCAGCCAAGGGTCAGTGTCTCTCTATCGCTCCACGAGGTCTCTCCACATGCACTGGCCGCAGGTGTCCTGGCGATCTCAGTTCTATAGGCTAACTCCCTGTTTGCCATTGGCCGTTTCACCTGCTGTGTTTCTGTATTCTGCATATGAGAGATTATTCTCTTTTCTACACAATGGAATACTATGCAGCTGTTAGGAAAAACAAAGCTGGAAATTTGCCTGTAAGTAATGGACATGACGAGTATCATGCGAAGTGAAATTACTCAGAAGGAAAAAAGGACAGATATAGAATGACTGCATTCATTTGCGGGATATTAAAAATATATATAAATAGGATATATATGCGTATATATACACATATATATCCTGTGTATATATACATATATCCTGTATATATACACACATATATATCATATATATGTATATGTGTGTGTGTGTGTATGTCCAAGGCCAGGCAAAACATGGATCAGGAGGACTTATCAGTGGTTGGCATCTACCACAAGTGTGTGAGAGTCAGAGGCTAGGTAAGACAGAGAAGGTACCAGTGGGCAAATAATTGTTGGAAATGGTAATGTCAGACTAGAACTGAGCATTGAATGTAGGCAAAAGGAATAACCCCCTAAATGTATGTATTGTAAGCCACAATGTGTAAGAGAAGGAGAGAGAGAGAGAGAGAGAAAAGAGAGAGAGAAGAGAGAGAGAGAGAGAGAGAGAGAGAGAGAGAGAGAGAGAGATGCCTTCCATAGAGGCAGGGGTGGGGAGATCTGGGAAAATTGGTCTTGGGAAGGGTGCTGAGACTATATGACTGAAGCCCAATCATGAACAGCTTTGTAATTTTATATCTCACTGTGCTATATAAAATAAAAAAAAAATCAAAATGAACAGCTTTTTAATAGTAATTTGTATTTTGGTCACTAGATGGCACCAAATACATATAGCTAAGAAAAAATACTGAAGAAGTTATTGCTAAGGAAGTGTAACCATATGAATGTTTTTAGAATTATGTACTATAAAGCTTTAGTAGTTCACCCATCTACTTCCCTTTACTATATAATCTTTGTTTCTATATCTAGGTGAAAAAAATTTCTCATGTTTTGACTCTGAGCTGTAATAAATTATGAAAGACATGACTTTTGCATTACCCTGATAATCACCTACACATCAAATTTTTATGCTTAACTATTTAATCTTATTAATTTTTTCTGTCAATGCAGCCTTCGTTTGTAACTTCTCTCCTCTGGAAGGAATAAAAGTATTTTAATTTTCCTTTTCCCTTCTCATTCCATGCTGCTGCTTTTGTGATACCTAGGATCACACTTTTCTTATATTGCTTGCACATGTGCCCTCTAAGGGGTGGTTGGGGAGTTTTGCACTCCTGGGGAGCACTCCACACTCCACATTGCTCATACATTAGTTGTGGTGTTTGCCAGGAATCACACATCCTTACTTGTGCTCACTATGCACCAGAGATCACACAGTGTTGCAGTGCAGGGGTTCCAGAGAGCCATGCAAGAGCACACAGACAGCACTGAAATCTGAAAGCAGATGCTTTAGTCATGACCCATACTCTAGGCCTTGTGTGTGTGTGTGTGTGTGTGTGTGTGTGTGTGTGTGTGTGTAAGTATGTATATTAAGGACCATTGCATTGCTCCTAAGATTTTGAGAGATCCAAGATACTTAGGTACGGAATGTCCTACTAGGCAAAATAAAAGAACACTTTGGTTTTGTTCCTGGTCTATTACTCTAACATTGTAAAATTTTCTTTTGCTTATTTTTAGATCTGGTTATGGTTAACTATTATTGTATTCTTTTCTGAGTGGAGATGGGTTTAAGTTGAAAATGATAGATGTCCTTAATATTAAAACTACTACTTTAATTTGGGTTCTTGAGCCCAAACCTATTGGGGTTGGGTAGATACACGTGACTCTGTACTTGAGGTCCAAGTGGTCCCTAGGCTTGCTGTAAGGAAGCAGCACCAAGACTGCTAAGCTGCCTCCAGTACAACAAATATTTATTAAATGATTTGAAGAATATTAACTCAGACTGGAAATAGAGTACAGTGAATAACGCTTTGCCTGTGGCCAGCCCAGGTTCAATCCCCAATACCACATATAGTCCCCTGAGCCTCCCAGGAATGATCCCTGCCCACAGAGGTGTAAGCCCTGAGCAAAGCCAGTTGGGCACAAAACAAAACAACCAAAAAATTCTAATCAGTTGATATGTCAAGTGCAGATTTCTGATTTTAAAACGCCAGTAATAATTTTTTAATGTTAATTATGTTACCGTTCTAAGGTTTGTGGGTTCTTATCAAATTATCAGGATATTCATAACTAACATTTTCAGTTACCAATTTTTAAGAATGATTCTTTAAAAGTAGTAATGGTATTGCTAAAATGTTCAAGTCTAGTTTTTTTATTTTAATTTTGTCTATAACTGAGAAATTAGCTTGTCTGAGAACATACAGAGAAGGAAGAAAAAACAAATCTCTTTATATTTTTATTTTTCAGAGAATTTTGGAATATATTTTCCAGAAATGAAAAGAGACCCAGGCAGATATATACACAGATGTCCCGAATCTGTAAAGAAGTGGCTCCGACAGCTAAAGAGTGCTGGGAAAGTCCTTTTGCTCATCACGAGTTCTCACAGTGACTACTGTCGACTTCTCTGTGACTATATCCTTGGGTATGTGATGTGTCATGCCCGCTTCATAGTCGTAACAAAACACTGATCGGTAGCCAGCAGAAGCGGGTGGGAAGGGAAGGGGGAAAAAAATAATGTATGTATACACACGTACATATGTATGTATATGTGTATACATATATGTGTGTATACAAAAGGGGGGAATAATATATGTATGCACACGTACATGTGTGTATACATATATGTGTACACATATATACACACATATATATATAACACTGAGCCCACAGATCGCCAGATCATTGTGTTCAACAATCCTGAGTATGGATGGTTCTGTCTTACAGCAGCAGCATCTAGCCCACCACGCGTGCATCTTAGTAAAGTGTTTCTGGAGTCACTTCAGGGCACACTGATTCCCTGAGCTTCAGATTTTTAGAAATGTGGAGGATCATCTGTCCTTCAGGTATCTTCCTTGAATTTGCACTCAGGGAATTACTCCTGGCGGTGCTCAGGGGGACATATGGGATGCCGGGGATCGAACCCGGGCGGCACAGGCTGGCCGCATGCAAGGCAAATGCCCTACCGCTGGGCTATCGCTCCAGCCCCCTTGAATTTGGCTCCTTAGTTTTGATGATGATCAAGGAGCACACACGATAGATTATATTCCCTGTCGTGCCACAAGTACGACCTGTCAGTAATCTTCTTAGTGTGGAGACATGTATTTCTCTGTTTAGGACAGGGATGAGATTGATACCTATAAAAATCAAGGAAGTGTAAAAGCGCAGATTTCAAAATGAGAAGGACCTAAGTTCAAGCTCTGTGCAACTTCCTGTTGGGTAGATTCTACAAACTTTGAGCCTGAGTTTTACCATCCTAAAAGTGAAACAGGAAGGCTGGAGAGATAGTGCAGGAGGTAAGGCACTTGCCTGGCACACAGCCAACCAGGGTTCAATCCCTATCACCGCACACCTTTCTACAAGCAGTGTTGGGAGACACCCTAAACACAAAGCTAGGAGTAAGTCCTTAGCACCTTACCAAAGCAGGGCAAAAGTGGGACAGTGATACCTCAGACATTTGAAGGGAAGTTTAGAAAGGATAGTTTAGTTCCAGGTAAAGTATTAGACAAAGTACTTTTGAAGTTTCAGTAAATGTTGATACCGTTATTCTTGTGAGCAGTACCAGGGGACATCATCAAAGCGAAACCCTGAAGTGAACTGTTAGGGGTGGAGGTGCGGCACAGGACTTACAGATTTGCCTTACACGGACCAACCGTCACTCAGCCCCTAGCACCACAGGGACCTTTCGTCACTGCTGAGGATCTCCCAAGCGCACTAGCTATGACTCTCAAAATCTCTCTTCAAATATAAAATCACTTGATCACTTGAATCCCGTTATTCATCGATTTGCTCGAGCAGGTGCCAGTAACATTTCCATTGGACCCTATCACGTGCCAATGTAGCCCAATGGCATCTGGTTGATTCAGGAATATGAAGAGCCTCAAACCGTTAAAAATATAACCATATGGGGCCAGAGCGATAGCCCAGCGGGTAGGGCGTTTGCCTTGCACGCGCCGGCCTCTGCTGGCCTGGGTTCGATCCCGGCATCCCATATGGTCCCCGGAGCACCGCCAGGAGTAATTCCTGAGTGCAGAGCCAGGAGTAGCCCCTGTTAAAAAGGACAGACTGCCTTGCTAGCCAGAAACAGAGACACAAACAGAGACACAGTAACACAAACCAGAGACAGAATCATATTCAACCAATTAAGCTTGCGTGAAATAAGTTTTAACCTCACAAATAACCTCTGACCAACTTTGTAGCCTCCTGATTTCTATACTTCGGTTGTTCTATAAGATTCCTAAAAGATGTGCATAGTTTTTCTGCTTTCTGGAAAATATGTAGTCTTGAGAATCATAAAATAAATTAACGTGAGTTCTCAAGATTTCAGAAGATACCTCATTTGCCTTGCTAGCAGTGACCTTGCTCTAGAATAAACATTCAAGATCTTAACTTCTTTTTTTTTAGCGTAATCAACCATTTCTTCCTCTTTTCTCCTCACTGTAGTTTTGTCTTATAAATATGTTTATGATGATTTGATATAGAAACATAATATTGGTCATATGTGCGTTAGTGGAGTCCAACAACAATGACTATGTTGTCTGTTTTTAACTAGGGGGTTGAGATTGGGCCACAACTGGTGGTCCTCCGGGGCTATTCTTTGGTTCTGTGCTCAGTGGTCTCTCCTGGGACCATAATCAGTGCCAGGGTTTGAACCCAAGCCTTATGCTGTCTCCAGCTTCCAGAACAATAACAGGTTTCCTTTGCACCTTTAATAATCCTTAATATTGTGTTAACTACTACTTAAAATAATTAACGTTACCTGAAAATTGCCAACTTATGTCTATATCAATTTTTAAAACAAAGTATCCTCTTCATGTTTTAAACACTGTTTGAAAGATATAACCTGACTTGATATAATGCTAGGTTTGGGCTGAGAAATAACTCAATGGGCTAGAGTGCATGTTTTGCATGCAAGATACCTGAATTTTATCCCAAGCACTGCCAGGAGTAACCCTCTGGCATTAGGCTAGGAGTAGCCCTGAGCACTCCAGATATGGCCCTATAAATTAAAAATAAAAGAAAATTCACTTCCTATACCTATTACCATAATAGGACCACTAGCTCTGCAGTATGAGTTAATGAGCATTTTTTCTTAACTTTATACTTCACTTTATTGTCAGGAAGACTGGTATTCAGACAACTTCAGTTTCCAGTGTAAGATCATGCTGAAATGTAAGAGAAAACATGTAAAAGTTAATCACAGTGTAAGAAATGATGTTGGGTTTATCAGGTAAAGGTAAAATTTTGTACGAATCTATTCCAATGCCCTTAAATAAATTTATGAAAATCCTATTCCTCTATAGGAATGATTTTCCAGATCTTTTGATGTTGTGATTACAAATGCATTGAAACCTGGTTTCTTCTCCCATTTACCAAGTCAGAGACCTTTCGGACACTTGGTAAGCTACATTTTTCTTCTTTCCTCTATTTAAGATTTGTCCACTTAATTACTCAATAAACACCTACTGACTAGCAACCACATGCAATATCTTCTTTTCCCTCATGGGGGAGTAAGAAGATTACTTATATTTCTATTAAATTTTACTCTGCTACTTTGTATCATAATTATTTGTTTGCACGTCAGTCTCTTACTTTAAAAATGAAGGACATGACGGTGTGTAAGAGAAGGGAGAGGAGAGAGAGAGAGAGAGAGAGAGAGAGAGAGAGAGAGAGAGAGAGAGAGAGAAGAGGCAAAGTGCCTGTCATAGAGGCAGGCCAGAGGAGGGGAGGGGAATCAGGGGACATTGGTAGTGGGAAATGTGCACTGGTGGAGGGATGGGTGCTGGAACACTGTATGACTGAAACCAAATCTTTGTAATTATATACCTCATAGTAGCATAACAAAAAATTTAAAATAATAATAATAAAATTTTAAAAAATGAAGGACATGGACTTTACTTTCATTTCATTACTAGATAAGTTCAGTAAATATCTAAGGAGTGCAATGATTGTATTGAGGATGGTTTTTTTTATGAGAACAAAAAAGTATGTGCAGAATACATGATATATATATATATATATATAATTTTTTTTTTGGCTTTTTTTGGGTCATACCCCGGCGATGCTCAGGGGTTATTCCTGGCTGTGCACTCAGGGAATTACTCCTGGCGGAGCTCGAGGGACCATATGGGATGCCGGGGATCCAACCCCCGGGCCGGCACAGGCCGGCCGTGTGCAAGGCAAACACCCTACCCGCTGGGCTATCACTCTGGCCCACATGATATTATTTTTTTTAAAAGCCAGTCCTCTCTCAGATAATAGGCAAGGCCTTTTGAGAAAGGTGATTAGAATTATTACCCACATAGAAGAAGCTAATGATGAGGCAAAGAGAAGGAATGTTCTTCAAATGAAAAAGAGTGAGAATAGCACAATGAAGCACTCATAAGTAGTCTGCTCAAGTTTGTTGAGTAAATGCTAAATTAATAAGAGCAGCGCCTGATCAGACATAAAGAAGTTAATAAGTCGGGAGTGAAAGTTGAGTTGTTAAAAGCAAAACCAGTTCGAGCCCAGGTAGGCAGCTCCCAGAAGTGGGAATCACTGGGAATTCGTCAAATGGAGTCAGGGGTCAGCCCTTCCCCCTCCATTTTGTCCAGCCTGGTGGCCCCGCCCAGGAGCTGCCCTGGGGAAACCAGCCATACCAAGGCTGGCGAAGCTGGAACTCTGCCTCCCCAGGCTTAGCTGACCATGGGGCTCCCAGGAGGACAGATGGGTTTTGGGAGTGGGCCCATCATCTCTGGGGCATCCAGGAAGCAGCCAGATGAGACTCGCCCACCACACTAGCTGCCACCTTCGCTGTCCGGATGCTGGGATACTGCCTCAAGACCAGATTAACAGAGCAAAATCAGTTCGAGCCCAGGTAGGCAGCTCCCAGAGGCAGGAATCACTGGGAATTCGTCAGATGGAGCCGGGGCCGGCCCTTCCCCCCTCCATTTTGTCGAGCCTGGTGGCCCCGCCCAGGAGCTGTCCTTGGGCGACCAGCCATAGCATGCAGAGCCTCAGACGCAGCTGGGGAACTGGAACTCGGCTCTCCCCTAGCTAAGCTGACCATGGGGCTCCCAGGAGGACAGATGGGTTTTGGGGAGTGGGCCCATCACCTCTGGGGGGTCCCAGAAGCAGCCGGATGAGACTCGCCCCACCACAGTATCCGCCACCTTTGCTGTCCAGATGCTGACCATGAGGCCCCTAAGTCGCGCGGCTGCTTGTGGCCATGCCTTCCATCAAACTAGTGGAAACAGTTATGTCCTTTAATGTACTGCATTCTACGATGTGTAGGAAAGTTTGGCGGAGGGAGGAGATAGAGAGGAGAGAAAAGACATGCAGAACCCGCCAAGTAGTTGAGGTGTGGTAGGGGGAGGGAGGTGGGGACATTGGTGATGGGAGATGGGTTCGGGTGGAGGGATGGGTGTTGGAACACTGTAGAACCAAAACTCTACATGAGCATCTTGCAATTGTATGTCTAAAAGTGGTGTCATAAAATTTGGGAAAAGGAAAAAAAAAAGAGAGAGAGGAAAAAAAAGTTGAGTTGTTGATGTCTGCTTCTTAGTACTTCTAAAAAGAAATGCCAAATATCCTCAGTGGCAGACGCTAAAGGTCCTTTACAAATTCCCTGAGAAGATCATATAAAGCAAGCAAAGGAAAACCGGAAAGTTGCAGCCTTGTTGGGGATTATTTATTTTTTATTTCTATCTGAAGAATTTTCATACTTTGTGTCCCCCACAAAAAAAAAAAAAAACTTTAAAAAAAACTGAAATAGCATCAATTTATTCACAATCTGATAGGTCAGATTTATTGACTGTATTCAGAGTGTCTTAAGGCAGAAATGTCAGTTGAGCTTTCTTCGAAGGTCCTGATATAAAAATCTACTTCTAGATTTAGTCCTATTGTTAATAGAATTTAGTTCCTGGAGATTTGAGGGGTCCCTGTTTCGTGATGGCCACAAACAAGGTCATTTTCAGCTCCTTGAGGCCTCCCAAAGTTCTGCCTAGGGAACCTTCCCTTCACATAGCAGCTGCCTCTCACAGGCATCGGGAGCTGTTACTGCAGCTTTGAAACACTTTCAACCAATCTGAAAAAACTGTCGGTTCTCCAGGAGCTTACCTGACTAGTTCAGGGCCATCCAAAAAATATGTAACATAATTAGAATAATCACTTGACTTGATCACTTGATTTTCTGTTGATCAATCAATTTGCTAGAGCAGGCACCAGTAACATCTCAATACGCCCTGTCACGTGCTAGATAGCCCAAGGGGCATCTGCAGCTCCAGGAGCATAAGGAGCCTCAAAACTGTTCCATCAGTCATGGGAATGAGGTCTATTATTGTTACTGGTATTTGGCATGTCAAATATGACACAGATAGCGTGCCAAGCTCTGCCGTGCGGGTGGGATACTCAGGCTCTGCCGCTGCAGGTAGGATATTAGAGAATAATATCTCATTATAATCATATGTTTTACTTTAAGAGGAAAGAATTGTATAAGGGTGAAGGTCATTGGGATTACCTCCCGATTCTGCCTGCCAGATTTGTTCTAATTTTATTCATTCCATATGGTCAATAATGATACCACAGTATCTATTTTATACTTGTGTCGGGGAACACCGCCGGTCCCCGACAGTGTCAGGACAGAAGTTCTCTTCTACCTCCGAGGACACTGGGAGAACAGATGAAAACTCACGAGTCCGGTGCAGTTCCTTAAAGGCTTTTCATAGTACAAAAGCTCTTCCACAGCAATCCAATATAATGAACAAACTCTAGCTCTGGTCCAAACTTAAGACCATACAAAAGAGCCTAAATCTCCCACCAAAGAGAGAGGATCTCACCCGAGCTGAGTCCTACCCAGAAGAAGGAGCAAAAGGCCAAAGAGCAAAAAGCCAAAAGCAAAAGGCTGAGGAGCAAAAAGCCACAGGAGCCAAAAAGCCAAAAGCTAAAAGGCCCAAAAGGTGAAGGGGCCTCAAGTCAGCCCCTTATATACACCAAAGTAATCCAACCGGGAGAGTCATGTCAACAAAGAACTCTAAACAGAGTGTAGTGCCACACCGTATTATAGGTATAAACAAAGGTTATGCCAAGGACTAATCCCGAGATTATCTCTTATGTAAAACACTGGAGAGAGAGAGGGCTGATATAAAGTAATACATCTTAATTTCATGAGCTTCATGTAATCTAGATGGTACCCACAAGGTCCTTCTTATTATCTGCACCAGGGTGATTCTGAGGATCTTGTTCTTGTGTACTGAAAGGGTCACACTTGCCTGCTTAGAGCAAACTAGTATGATCCTTCCTATAGTCTTCCTATAGTCTCAACGTAGCCAGGGCGGTAGTCTCCTGGTAAATTCTAACTGTCCCACGCTGGGTGCAGTGAGTATAAAGAGGAGCTGTGCCCAATCTAGAAAACATAGAAGTCTTAGTAGATGTATAAGTCAGAAGTTATTCAATCAAGGTGACTTCTGTAACTGCCACACCTTCTAGCAGTGTTTACATAGAAGAGAGCTCTCATTAGAATGAACCTTGGCTTAAATAGATTAAGCTGGGAGTGAGCAAAACAACAAAACTCCCAGAATAGCTAAACCTGTCCTCCAACATACTTGGTCTTACATAGACCTTTTCAGACTGTTTTCAGAGGGGCTGGGGTGGTTCCAATTAGTGCTCAAAGACTTGGAAGCCAGTCCCAGTGTTTCTCACCCAACCAGGCCTTGGTTCAATCTAGGGCCTGGACGTGCTCTGCTGCTCCAACCTTACAGTGCTGGGGTTACCCAGGCCACTATGAGAGTTCTATGGGGTCTACAGGACCACATCAGCATTGCTCGGAGTCTCAGAGTGTCACACAGTGATGCTTGGTTGTCCGTATGGTGGTGAGGATCAGATCAGGGTCCATGGTCTCCAAGGCATGCTCTTACCTCCTTTCCTCTCTCTCCAGCCTCCCTCACAAAGACTTTTTATTAAAATTTAGTAGAGACGTACTAGTAATATGAAACAAAGCACACTAAATATATACCACACATTTTACTGACAAGCTACCACATGTTATACCACACATTTTACTGACAAGCTACCACATGTTGTACAACATTTGTATATTTAATATGATAATATCCAGAAGTACAACATGAACTGTTTAAGAATTATCATCACTCAGAAGGCATTGGGATCCTTGGGGAAAGGACATGGGCACACTGATGGGTGTGATGTTGGAATTATGTACGTTATAAGCCACAGTTAACAATCTTGTAAACTATAGGACCTCAGTAAAACAATGAATTCCTTGCCTGATGATTTCTACACTGTTTTCTTCGTAGTATCAGATTGCACTTGAGGGTTTTTTTTCAATAATTATTTTTTTTAATTTTATTACACTATTTTATTTTTAGACATACAATTGCAATATGCTCATGCTCGAAGTTTTGGTTCTACAGTGTTCCAACACCCATCCCTCCACCGAACCCATCTCCCATCACCAATGTCCCCACCTCCCTCCCCCTCCCACACCCCAACTACTTGGCGGGTTCTGTATGTCTTTTCTCTCTTCTCTATCTCTCCCTCCCACCTACCTTTCCTACACATCATAGAATGCAGTACATTAAAAGACATAACTGTTTCCACTAGTTTGATGGGCCACGCAGCCACTTGCAGCCATGTGACTTAGGGGCCTCATGGTCAGCATCTGGACAGCGAAGGTGGCAGCTGGTGTGGTGGGTGAGTCTCATCTGGCTGCTTCTGGGACCCCACCAAGTTGATGGGCCAACACCCAAAACCCATCTGTCCTCCTGGGGGCCTCATGGTCAGCTTAGCTAGGGGAGAGCCAAGTTCCAGTTCCCCAGCTGCGTCTGAGGCTCAGCATGCTATGGCTGGTCGCCCCAGGGCAACTCCTGGGCGGGGCTACCGGGCTGAGACAAAATGGAGAGGGAAGGGCCAACCCCAGCTCCATCTGATGAATTCCCAGTGTTTCCCGCTTCTGGGAGCTGCCTACCTGGGCTCGAACTTGTTTTGCTCTGTTAATCTGGTCTTGAGGTCAGCGTCCCTCCCAGGTGGGTTCTAATTGCACTTGAAGTTTGACATAAAGATGGTTATCCAGTTTTCAGATATATTCACCTAAAGCTTCAACAAGGGTATTAACTGGATTTATAGTATAAATGTTACAAATCTTATCTTTAAAAGATGTTTATATTGAATTCACTTTCCTTCAAAACTTTGTATTCTACAGAAAATGGACTTCTCTAAAGCAGTATACTGCTTTCATTTCCTGTTATAGTTTCAGAGATGAAAAGTCTGGATGATGACATTGGTATTCAGTCTACCACCTTTGTCTATAATGGTTAGACTTTAATGTCTCAGTTCTTCAGAATATTTGGAATTGCATGAATTTCATATAAATGCATAGAAAAATTTGCCTCTTTTTCTCGCATACAGAAGACTAGACTAAACCATCTCCAGGTTTTTTCATCTTTAATTTTCTGGGCCTTCAGTTGAAAATAGTGGAAGATATAATGAATTCTACTCTTTTTTATTTACGTTAGCACAGCATGCCCATTTAAAGTGTAAAGATTGCCAGAATGGTCATAATTAAGAGGCTAAATGCTGGGTAAGCTAGAGCTCTTAATTCCTTACGATCTTGTACAGTGTTCACTTTGCTGCTGATCCTGATTCTTCAATTACTCTTTCCCAGTTTCCACTGTTAGTTTCCCTTTCCCTTTAAATGCTGTTGTTCTCCATCCTTCTATTTTGAGCTTCCTTCTCCAGCTATTCTCATTCCATTTGTTCCACGATGATGGTTTTAACTATCACCCCAATGACTTTCCATCCTATCTCAGTAAACTTGCGTGAATGACTGAGGCCTATTTCTGTTTCTAAACTTGCTGAGGGTCCTTGAAATTTGAGGTGACTGTAACAACTCGATAATGCTCCCCCCCTTTACATCTTACTTATTTAGCCTTCCCCTATTCCGCTGTTGCATTCAAAAGTGGGTCTGCCAGAGCTAAGGAAATCTGTCATCCCATTCGGCTTGTTCTCAGCCATCCTGATATCTTCTCAATTGTGTTGCCTCACATATTTCTGCACTGTATTATCATACTTTGTAGCAATATTGCATTTATTCTGGGTAATTGCTTTGCATAGTTGTGATCTCCCAGCCTCCGCATAATGCACAAATCATCTACATGTCAGTTAATGACTGTACACGGTCTGCCAGTAGAATCTCTTTTCACCTTAATCACATCCTTGCCCCCAAATGGTTAAATTCTGACGTATGATTAAGGCCCAGCAGGGTGATCTGCCTTGGCCCTTCCTCGTTGTCATGGAAACAAGACACCAAGGGCAGCTTGTGCTAGCCTGATCCCTAGCAACGCCCAAGGACTGCTGGGGGCCCAGAGCTTTCCTGGGCACTCTGCTGTCTTGCTGCCCCTCTCTATTCTCCCCACAGCCCCAACCCCGCCTCCCGCCAGAGCTGAGGCCTTGAGAGGGAGGAGAAGCACTGGGGAAGGGTGGACTCCACCTAGCCATGATTGCTAGGGGAGAGATGCAGTCTCTGTTCACTGCCCTGGCCCTATGTTTCCATCCCCTACACCCTCCCCGTTTTGACAGTCATGACTCAACTGGCTGCCTTTGTCTTCTACCTCTCAGCCACGACCAAGCACAGTATGTCCTCATCAGATGATACTTATTTGCAGAACCTTTTTTCTGTTTTCTTCTGTCTACCAGGCAGCCCTGCTCAGTATTCTGATTTGTTGTTCTTATTCCATCCTAAAAAGTGTCAGAACCAAACTTGTTGATCGCCTTTCATTCTTTTCTTGCCTTGGTGAGGTGAGCACGCACCAAATTGTGCAGTTACAAAGAGCTTTAGTTATCTATCCCTTTCACGTCCAGAATCTGTGAGTGGAGTCCTGTGGAGCCAGCTTCTGAATACTCAGCTCTGCCTTCCTTTCCCTTACATGAAGCCTTCAGTATTCTTGGAAGAGACTTTGAACTCCTCTGCCTCACTTTATACTGCTCCTGCCCAACATCTTTCTCCCACTGTCCTTTCCTTAGCGCATATTCACCTCACTTGTTTTCAATATTTTTTTTTACTTGTGCTCTCTTACTACTGCAGACACACAGTGTTTTTAGCCAGACACACAAGAGTTTTATGACCCCCCCATTGCATATAGTATTTAAAGGCAAATTCCAAACCTGTTTACTGAATTCTCATCTCTCCGTCTCCCCCTACCAGTGTCCATTACACTGTGCCTGCTGAAATGAAACCCATTTCCTTCTACCATTTTTGTCCTGCTGTTCTGTTTCTCTGATTAGAGTGTACAGTACACTCAGAGCCTCTAGGGATCTAGTGAAAATGGAGATTCTGATTCAGTGGGTCTGGGTGACCCTCAGGTTCTGCATTTCTGAATCTGTAAGTCTGGGTAAAACTTCTGTTGATCCACAAATTACCAATGACCAGTTTAGTAACCTTAAAAGAATATGTTAGTAGGGCTTTTAACTGATGGTTGTTAATTCTGAAAAAAAAAAATACACTTCCCTTCTTATCATTTAAGTATGGAAATGAGATAGATAGTTAATCTTATTTAAGCCAGAGGGAAAAACTGGGGAGAAATACCTTTTATATCTCTCAATATAGTAATAGTGTAGCAGATGTTTAACTTTAAAAAATGCTTTATAAAATAGAGAAATCATGTTTAAAAAATCAAAATTGGGGAGGGTTAGAATTCAAATTTGAAAGTGTATAAAAATAGGGGCCAGAGTGATAGTCCAGCGGGTAGGGTGTTTGCCTTGCACACGACCGGCTCATGCCGGCCCGGTTCGATCCTCGGCATCCCATATGGTCCCCCGAGCACCGCCAGGAGGAATTCTTAAGTGCAGAGCCAGGAGAAACCCCTGAGCATTGCCAGGCGTAACCCAAAAAAGCCAAAAAAAAAAAAAGTATATAAAAATAAATACAAGGGCCGGAGTGATAACACAGCGTGTAGGGCATTTGCCTTGCATGCCACTGACCTGGGTTTGATCCCTGGCATCCCATATGGTCCCTTGAGCACTGCCAGGAGTAGTTCCTGAGTGCAGAGCCAGGAGTAACCCCTGAGCAACACTGGGTGTGACCCAAAAATAGCAAAAAATAAATGAATATGAACTTTTCAGTCAAGTTTACATAAGTCTTAAAATTCAAAAGAATTGTAAATATAAAATTTGAAATAATTTAATGGCTCTTTAACAAATCAAATTGCTACTAGAATGTAGGTTTCCAGAGAAGAGTTTAAGCCATGGCAGGGCCCCTCACACATACCTAGAATGTCTGTGCAATAGAAATAGTGAAGTCCAGCTCATCCTGTTTAATTGCTCTTTACTTTGTGGAGTTTTTCATGTTAGTAACTTAAAACATATTGGGAGCAGCTCACATTTTTCAATACAAAACTATTAAATCATGTAATATCCGTGTATTTAAAATGAGACCAAGCACAACTGTCTGCCAATAAAATTAAAATTTTTCAATGCAAGTTATTGTTTGGGGCTGGAGAAATGATATATGCTTGTCAACATGGCATAGTGCTGCTGGCAAAATCCAGGGTAGCAAAAGGTTTTTTCCCACTTTTTTTATGTCTTGCTTTAATGAAGATGGATGAACATTGAGCATGCAGGAGAAGCCAGCTTAGAACAGTCCATAGACCTGGGCTGGCCACAAAAGGCTCCTCTGCTACCTACCTTCTCCCCACCCCAGGGCAGGTAGTAGAGCAAAGCTATTATGGGAGCAAAGGTGATGGCAGTTGTACTCACTCGGGCCCTGCAGATGCCCATTCAGAGCCAGTGAGCTTAGGCAAGCGCATAAACCTCTACAGAGCACATAGTTTGATAGTGAAATTAAAAGAACAAAACTAAAGCAAAAGTAGCAGGTATCATATTAGAATTAGTGTTTTACAGAGTTTATAAAACTTAGGCAAAGGGTCTTAGTTTAATAGGCTATTCTTTTTTAAAATTTCTATCCTCTCCCCACTCTTGCTTCTTGTGAGGCTCTGCTGGGATGGTGGGCCAGGGCTAGAACCCGCCTTCCCTCCAGGGCATCTCGTGATCAGCTGGGCACAGGGAGAGCTGGTAGCAGCTCTGCCCCGGGTATGTGAGTCTCTGGATCAGCATACCTGGGCTGGGCTTGAAAAAGACTGCTGCAGGGAGGGTCTCTGATGAGCTGGGCTTGTGATCAGCTCTTCTGCTGGGGTGGAGCTTTCATGATTGGGGAGTCCGGATGTGGAAATTGGTGGCCTGGCCCTTGTGGTGTGAGCTCCACCCAGCAAGAAGAGCTGATCACAAGCCCGGCTCATCAGAGACCCTCCCTGCAGCAGTCATTTTCAAGCCCGGCCCAGGTATGCCGATCCAGAGACTCACATACACGGGACAGAGCTGCTACCAGCTCTCCCTGTGCCTAGCTGATCACCAGGTATCCCCAGAGGGAAGGTTGGTTTTAGCCCTGGCCTACCACCCCAGCAGAGCCTCGCAAGAAGCCAGAGGAACCCCCCACACCATGAAGGCCGCCATTTTCCACATCTGGACTCCCTACTCATCAGAGCTCCACCCAGCAGAAGAGCTGATCACAAGCCCAGCTCGCGGCTCACACAGCTGCTTTGCGGCGGCGCAGTTCATCAATAAATGCTGGAGATTAGAGGTTACTACAAGAGTATCCCACCCGCACAGCAGAGTTGGCAAGCTTCCTGTGTCGTATTTGATATGCCAAATACCAGTAACAATTATAGTCCTCATTCCCATGACCTGATGGAATAGTTTGAGGCTCTTTATGTTCCTGAAGAGAGCAGATGCCCTTGGGATACACTAGCATGTGACAGGACATATGGAGATCTTACTGGTGCCCACTGGAGCAAATTGATGATCAATGGGAAGATAAGTAATACAAGCCATACAAGTGATCTTCTCCCCAAAATGATAGAATTTCATAGATTCCATTCCATTGTTTATTAGTCTCTGTGTAAAGACATCCTATCAAGCAAACATCTCTCTAATCACTTAATAAATCATTTACCAGTTTTGATGATTTTCTGAGCCTTATTCTCACCAGTTAAGGTCTGTTTTAAGTATTACCTTCCCGTTATCCAAAGGAATCGATATGTTTGGTATCAAACACCAGAGTAAATCAAACACCAGGTTCTTGTAACCTAAGAACCTACATGTTATGACGAACTAAGCAGTGGAGGCTGCTCCTTTATGCACACAGGGCTATAAGGGAAATTGCTGTACTTTGTTCTTGGTTTTTCTCTAACTAAAACTACTTTTAAAAATTATTTAAGGCACAGGGGGTCAGGGAGACTTGCCAATGGTTGGAACCTACCACAAATCTGTGTGGTTGGGGGGGGGAGGCGGGGGAAGGGTAGGTAAAATAGAGAAGGGACCAGTTTGCCAATAACAGTTGGAAATGGTAACAGTGGACTAGAACTGAGTACTGAAAATAAGTCAAGGGATATACATGACAACCCTTCAGTGTCTGTATTGCAAGCCACAGTGCACAAAAGAGAGGGAGAGAGAGAGAGAGAGAGAGAGAGAGAGAGAGAGAGGACCATAGGGCATGTGGGGGCTAGGGAATCTGGGGGGATTGGTGTTGGGAAATGTGCACTGGTAGAGGGGTGGGTGTCGGAACAGTGTCTGACTGAAATCCAGTCATGATCAGCTTTGTAATGGTCTACCTCATGGTGATTTAATTTTTTAAAAACAATTGTTTTGATTATTTAAGGCTACTTATGTGGCTTGCATGCGAGGCCCTGGGTTTGACCCCTTGCACCCCACCGACCTTTTCACTACTACCATCACCAGTTATGCCCCCAAATTGATTTTCAGTTATATTTCATATATTTGTATGTATTTCATATATTTGTATGTATTTTAAATCTACGGAGAGCTCATTTTCTGTTTGGTTTGGTTTTGTCTTTGGGCCATACCTAGCAGTGCTTAGGGCTTAGTCCTGGCTCTGAGCACTGCTAGGAGCCAAGTGAGTCTCAAGGCTCACTCCTGGCAGGACTTACGGGACCACATGTAGTGCAGGGAATTGAACCTGGATTGACCGTGTGCAAGGCAGGCACCCTGCCGGCTGTACTGTACTGTACAGTACTGCTGTACCACCTCCAGCCTCAGGTCCATGAACTTCTTGTAACATGCAGGTACTTCCTGAATGCTTGTTCTTGTCACATGGTTCCTTCTTGACACATCCCACTGACAGAACAGAGTGGCATCTAGTTGTGTGTGCATTTGATTAAAACGTGTATGACTGTGAAACTGTCCTTGCAGTGAATGATGAGGAGCAGGAGGCACTACCATCTCTGGATAAACCTGGCTGGTACTCCCAAGGGAACGCTGTGCATCTTTATGAGCTTCTGAAGAAAATGACTGGCAAACCTGAACCCAAGGTATTTCCTGGCTGATGCAGAGTCCTTGGTTCCCACTTGCGCACATAAACTATTGTAAAATTACTGTTCAGAGTGTGGTCAGCTTTATTATATATGGAGAAGTTCTTTGCCTTTCCTAGAACGACCAGTTACTTCTCTTTACTGTGTCGTATAAACTGGGTCTTTCTCAGTCTGTGATGAGAGCAAAGAGGTGACCACAGACCAAGGGAATACACTAGCGTGGGTGCCTGAAGAGCAAAACCCTGATAATAGTTCATTTAAAAAAAATTTAATTGAATCGCCATGATACATAGTTGCAAAGTTTTTCATGATTAGCTTGCAGTCAGTTTTCCAACAGCCACCCCTTCACCACCACAAATGTTCCCAGTTTCTCCTGCCACTCCCACCCACCACCTCCGGCCTGTACAGTAGGTACTTCTCTCTCTCTTTCTCGCTCTCTCACCTCCTCTCTCTCCTCTCTCCCTCTCTCTTCCTCCTTCCCCTCTCTCTCCACCTCTCCCCAATTCCTTCCCTCTTTCCCTTCATTCCCTCATTCCCTCTCCCCTCTCATGTCTTTCCTTTTGGGCATCATGGTTTGCAATACAGATACTGAAAGGTCATTATTATCATAGATAATAGTCCATCTTAAAAATTTTATGTAAGGGGCCGGAGCGATAGCCCAGTGGGTAGGGGCGTTTTTTTTGCACACGGCCAGCCTGTGCCGGCCTGGGTACGATCCCCAACATCCCATATGGTCCCCCCGAGCACCGCCAGGAGTAACTCCTGAGTGCAGAGCCAGGAGTAGCCCCTGAGCATTGCCGGGTCTGACCAAAAAAAAACCGAAAAGGAAAAAAAAGTATGTAAAACTAATGACACTGACTTGCTTTTGGTATCCTGAGCATATTACCAGTTTTGATATAGGTGCTTTTTTTACCAGTTTTGATATAGGTGCTTTTTTTTAAATTTTATTATACCACCATTAGATAAACAATTACAAAACTGTTCATTGGTGCATTGTTACCCTTCTGTCTACAAAATTGTGTGCTATGAGTCCAGTTAGCAGGAGAGATCTGTGGTAACAGCCTTCTCCATTGGCGCCCACTTCACCACAGCTCACTAGGACCCCTTGATTCTAGTTCAGATTCCCTTAACCTCATTTCTTTCTCATCTGAGTATTGGCAGGTGTAGTCTAGCTACATCTTCAGTTCAAGGGACAGATTTAAATGTTAAAATGATAAATTCATTATTTTTTCCGGAAAAATTAAAGCACTAGTCTTTTCCTACCTTCAGAGGAGTTGTCTAATTTAAATAGACCTAACAGCCTGCAAGTAAAAATGGGACAGATTTGTGGTCACCTGTAAAGTTATTCAGGGAAGTATCAGACATTGTTGCTCAGTGGGAAGAGCAGCACCGCTTACAAGTATAATGAGACCATGGATTGGATCCCTGGTGGCAAAAAAAAAAAAAATCTTTCCTGCAGTTTTTATCTCTACCAGTTGAAGAATTCTTGGCCTTCAGGGAAAGTATACCATGCTCTTCCCCAGTTCTCAAGCTTCAAACACAATGTGCTGTCTTCCAGGTCGAATACTAATGTGCTGTCTTCTAGGTCGTTTACTTCGGTGACAGCATGCATTCCGACATTTTCCCAGCCCATCATTATAGGAACTGGGAGACAGTCCTCATCCTTGAGGAGCTCAGCGGTGACAGGGACAGGAAGCCTGAGGACTCAGAGCCTTTAGAGAAAAAAAGGAAAATATGAGGTAAGGGCTTCTCTCAACTCTGTTCTTGAAAGCAAAACCTGTTTGACATGTCTAGGAAAAGTGCTTATTTATTCAAAGAATGATAAAATCTGTTGCTGCTTTCTGTGATGTTCAAGTTCTTGTCTTCATTTCTGCTGTTGTGTATATCTTGTTGCTAATTCTTACATGATGTCAAGTAGCACATTTGAACTTCTGTCCCGCCCTCTCCTTCTCCTTTAGCCAGTGCTGTGGCACCATGAATGTGTTTTGGTTGAGGCTGAGATGGCCAGCCCCTGTGCACTGTAGCACAGTGTAGCATGACCAGATTAACAGAGCAAAACCAGTTTGAGCCCAGGTCCCGCGGCCGCAAGCGGCCACGTGGTCCATTAAAATAGTGGAAACAGTTATGTCCTTTAATGCACTGCATTCCACGATGTGCAGGAAAGTTTGGCAGGAGGGAGAGATAAAGAGGAGAGAAATGACATACAGAACCCGCCAAGTAGTTGAGGTGTGGGAGGGGGAGGGAGGTGGGGACATTGGTGATGGGAGATGGGTTTGGGTGGAGGGATGGGTGTTGGAACACTGTAGAACCAAAACTCTACATGAACATCTTTCAATTGTATGTGTAAAATGGTGTAATAAAATTGGGGGGGGTGAGGGAGAATAATAAAATTTAAAAAATGGAATGAAAAAAAATAAAATTGGACTATAGCCCTCTTCCTAGCACTTAGGACAAATCCATGCCCCCCAAAAAAAAAAAGAAACTACTACTCTGAATAGCACCATCACTGAAGTAAGCATTGTACCATTAGGCCTGATAGGCCAAGTATTAAAAAAAAAAAAAGCAATTTTAATAAAATAAAAATAACCATCCCAGAAGTGAACCTTCTGGTCTGAGTGCCCTTAAAGGAGTAAGGGGATCCAGTCGGTAATGGCTCTAGTCCAGCGGTTGTCTCCAAATTGCATTACAGTCCAGCCCATCTGATTTTCGATGTCTTAGAAAACAAGACAGCATCCCTGACTCTGGAACAGCGACAGAGGTCGGAACTCCGGATTCCTTCTCTCACTTGAGTGAGGCGTAATATTCCAAGCATAGCTCTTTCGATTCCTCTTTGGGAGACCCGAATAGCATTCTCATCCTGCTTTCGTAGGGCCCAGGTCTCTGAGGCGTATGTTAATGCAGGGAGAATGGTGGCGTCGAAGAGATGTGCCCGGAGCCTGAGGTTCTTTGTCCTTTTAGCTATTTCTTCGATGCTTTTGAAGGCATTCCGTGCCGCTCTCTTCCTTCTGCACAGCTCAGGTTTTAGGTCGTTCATCATGTTGACTTCTCCACCTTGGTACACATAACTGCTGCATTCAGAGATGTTTGTTCCATTGAGAGTGAATGGGGCCTCTGAAACTAGTTCATTTTTCATGAACAACCAGTAATAAAAATGTTTCTCTTCCCGACCCACTCCCCCTCCCAAAAAAATAAATACAAGGATGCTTCTTGTTAATTCCATAATCACTACTTAATACCACAATAAAATATGTATAAATATGTATAAATATGGAATAAGGATTAGAAGAAATGACAATACCACATTTTCATTTTTCAGTTACGTGATCATTAGCAAGATCATCATGGGAATCACCAAAGTGATGCAGTTGTCCCAAATCAGCATTCAAAAATCCATCCTTGGAGCTGGGGTAATGGTCTAGGTGGTAGGGCATTTGTTTTCTACACAGCCGATCTGGCTTTGATCCCCAGCTTGGTCTCCCAAGCACTGCCAGGAGTAATTCTTGAATCCAGAGCCTGGGCATTGTTGGGTATGACCCCAGGAAGCAAATAAAACAAAACAATTACTTTTAAATCTGCCCTTTTTCTTTCTGCCAGCAGTAGCCATGTACAATTTGAAATGAAAACTAAGTCACTTACAAAGCAAGGGAAATGAGTCACTCTTTAGAAATTTGTAGATAAATCAATCTTGATAGGTGGAGAAATTACTGCTGTCCAAAGTTATTACGCTACAGACAAAACCACTGTACAATATAGCTCTCTGACTCAGTGTGCCTTTTGTGAAAGCAAGTAGTGTGATCATTGTAAGATAGCATAAGAACTAGTACATTAGGATGGGAAAAGGGAAGAAGGCCTAATACAACCGGAGTAAGGAGTGTCAAGGAAATTGCTGTTGCCATTCAATCCAGATTCCCAAGGATGGGAAGGTGCTTCCCAGCTAAACCAGGGAGGCTACTATCAAGGACTTTGATGCTTTATCATACTTTTGTATATAGGTTGTGTGTGTTTGGTTTTTAGACTGACAATTAAAATACCTTTTTTTAAATAGTAGTAGGGGAAAACTTACAGAATGAGATTGGACACTTTGAGTAAGATTATTATGGTTTTCACATATTCCACTTTTATTTCAGGAACTGAAGTCAAAATCTCTAAATGCTGTATCTAAAAAATGGGGCTCTTTTTTTATTGACTCCCTTCGGGACAGAGAAATCCTGAAGACTCCTTGGTTTATACCTGGTCTTGTAAGAGAATCAGTACTTACAGCACAATTGCAATTCCAAGTATTGAAGCAATAGCAGGTAAGGAAGTTTTATTCCAGAGAGCTCTACCTTTAACTGGATTACAATTTCCTTAAAAGTTAGAATTCTTGGGCGGAGCAATAGCCCAGCGGGTAGGGCATTTGCCTTGCACGTGGCCGGCCCAAGGCGTTCTGGGTTCGATCTCCAGCATCCCATATGGTCCCCGAACACCGCCAGGAGTAATTACTGAGTGCAGAGCCAGGAGAAACCCCTGAGCATTTCCGGGTGTGACCCCAAAAGCAAAAAAAAAAAAAAAAAAAAATTAGAATTCTTGCTTTTATGTGAAGACAACCTTTCTGTGAAATAAGCTTTTCTTGGGAAACATCTGTTTCCCCCATGTTGAATTGCCAGTCTCAAAAATTCCATCCAGAGATCTTCTTGTGTGAACAGAACACTCACTATTGATCTCGTTTACTTCATATCCAGATTTCTGAACAATAAGACTATTGCTGCTACCTGGGAGAAAATAAAATTTTAGTTTTAAATGATAGGAGATGAAAAATAAACCCAACTCTCCCCTTTGCCTCGTAAACATTTTGTATTTATTTACTGTTTCACTTTCCAGGGATATCTTGTTAGACCTGATTCTCTCTGGCTTTCAGTTGTTTAAGTGGCTATGTTTATAAATGTTGTAAACATTGGCACTTAGTAGTAATATACTTTACAGAGGCGGTTGGTGTATAAGCATATTATAATGTAATACTTTTTGACCTTATAACGACTTCAGAGACCTAAACATTTACTTTAGGGAATTTGCTTTAGGAAAGACAGAAAAAAGAAAACTGTTTAGACTATTTAACTTTTGTATTATTTATTTATTTGTTTATTTGTTTATTTATTTATTTGCTTATTTATTTTTGCCTTTTGGGTCACACCCTGACTCTGCCCTCAGGAATTCTCCTGGCGGAGTTTGGGGGGACCATATGGGATGCCAGGAATCAAACCCCAGTACATGCAAGGAAAACACGCTACCCACTCTACTATTGCTCGGCCCCTTACTTTTTTAGCCCATATCATTTTGGTGACTTATTAGAAATCTAGGACCTTAGGTATGTTATTTTTGAAATTCAGTTTTATCAACTCATTTAGGAATGACTTTTTAATGAATAGTGCAGAATACAGTTTAGACTGGGGAGTGAAAGGTGTGGAAACATAGTCTTAGTTCTTATGAAGTTCATTCTCTGCATTTTTAGTGCAACCTTAGAACATTTAAATACTAAACTCTTAGTTTTATTATCAGTGATTATCAATTTTGGTTTTTGGGGTTTTTTTATACACAGCCTTTGCAGTCTATAGAATAATCAAATTGTTGTTTGTTTCTTTTCTAGAATTACCACTGGACTACAAGTTCACAAGGTTCTCTTCAAACAGTTCAAAACGGCTGGCTACTATCCATATCCTCCATTAGTCTTATCAAATGATGGGACATTACAAACCAAATAAATGATCTTTTTAAAATTATGTAAAGAAAAATATACATAAAGCAAATGTACCATATAAGTGCAACTTTTAAAAAAATATTATAAATGCTTTATAAACAGATTCTTATTGAAAATTGACCAAAAATTTTATATACTTTTCTATAACTTTTCTTTCTATATGGATCATCTTGATGCCAGCAACTTTCATTATAGTATCACCTTTGTATGTACACCTGTAAAGAACTTGATAAACATTTTCAATACCAACAGTTCTGAGATCAGAATTCACTTTGGAAGATACATTGATATCCACTCATCTGCTTACAATCTCAAATATGCATAGGCAAGTCTTTCCCAAATGGCTGATACTGCCTTCAAAGGACACTGGAATTTTCTGGAGAGGCAGTTGAAGCCTCAAGATGCAGTTGGGCAATGCCTTCTGTTTGTTCACTTTACACAAAGGTAGATTTCTAGAGTACTGAGTAATGTTTTATTTTGTTTCTTTAAAGGAGGTGCTAGGCTAAATAAATCAGGAATCATTGGGTTTTAGACCAAAGTGTGGTCCCAGATCACATAGCATCATCTGAAAACTTGATAGAAATATGACTTTACCCAACTTCAAAGGTACAAAATCAAAAATTCTGTGAGACCCAGCAATTTGCCTAATGATAACTGTGATCACACTAAAGTTTGAAAGCCACTTACCGGACCATGTCTTCCAGATTAGTTTCATTGATTTAGAGATTTGCAAATCTGTTTTGTGATATGTCTTACATACTTGAGGAAGTATGCAATATGTCTTTACATACTTGAGGAGCCAATGTTGCACAAAACTGATATACACCAGTTCATATGATTAAAAGATAAATACAGATTCTATTAAAATAATAAATGATTTTTCTAAGCTATCAATTTTCATGCTCTTATGTTTTTCAAAACCAGCAGATTTCTTGTAGAGCCATGTGGCCAGTACAGATATATGATACAGGAAGCAAAAGTATTTCGCCCTCCATTGTTATCTATTAGAATTTTCTCCCCTCAGAACGTTAAAGGCTGTTTAATTCCTTTAATTCATATTCATACACTTTATGGCACATATTCTTTTTTTTTTTTTTTTTGCTTTTTGTTTTCTGGGGTCACACCCAGCAATGCTCAGGGGTTACTCCTGACTCTTTGCTCAGGAATTACTCCTGGCAGTGCTCAGGGGACCATATGGGATGCTGGGGGTCAAACCTGTGTCAGCTGCATACAAGGCAAACAAACACCCTACCCGCTGTGCTGTCGCTCTGACCCTATGGCACATATTCTTAATAAGAAGAAATTGGTTCTTGGGTGAGAATACCTAAAATAATATAATGGATATTCACCCACCAAAATTTAACCCCACTAGATAAAAATTTTATCACTTAGTATCAATTTCTCTAAGGAGAAACAATTTAAATGAATTCATCAATTTAAATTTATTACTGGGGAACAGGGAGAGTGACCCCCCTCTTTCAAAAAAAAAAAGTTGAGTATAATTGCTTTTAGACATTTTCTATGTATTCAGTTCTCTGTGCTATAGGAAGCCATATTAATAGCTGTTTGCTGAAAGATGTTTGTATTTTTTTGTTTGTTTTTTGGGGGTCACACCCAGCAAAAACACAGGGGTAAAAGTTACTCCTGGCTGTGCACTCAGGAATTACTCCTGGCGGTGCTCAGGCGACCATATGGGATGCTGAGGGATCGAACCTGAGTTGGCCATGTGCAAGGTCAACATCCTCCCTGCTGTACTTTGCTCCGGCCCTGCTGCAAGATGTCTGAAGCCAGATATGTTTGCTCTATTTAAAGTGCAGCTTCAATCTATATGTCATAAACAGCATTAGATGGGGGAAAAAATCCATGTTCATTATTATTATTTTGCTTGGATTATAGCAGAGTAGTTCACATTGATACATTAAATGAAATAAGAATATTTTGCTAAGATTTTCATATGCTCAAATAATTCTAAATATATTATGGGTTGACTGTCAGGGTTGATGAAGTTACTGAAGTTTTTTCCTCAAACTTAGTATATTTGATATATAAGTTAAAAAATGTATTTGGTAACGGACATACACAAAAATCAAGCTTAGGGCCAAATGTTAAAGATGCTATCTCACGCATAGCATGTATTAAAGACACTTAGATTTTTTTTTAATAAAACTATGTTCCTTAAATAAATAAAGCTATGTATTTATTTGTCTACTGGTAAAAAAAAAAATACATCTTAAATGCCAATTTATAGACTACTGTTTATATGAAAGGTTGAAAACAAAGCCAGTTAGAAGTGCTCTTTTAGCCACTAAGGAGTGAAAAAGTCAGAGTTTCAAACTTTTTAAGTCCTTTTGCTAGTACCACACTGAGCAGGTTACCACTGAAATTGACCGGTATTTTCATATTGTTAGTAGAGAGAATTAATTAAAATCTATTTGGAAGCATTTATTGATGAGTATCAAGCTACTCGTGTTGTATTTGACATGCCAAATGCCAGTAACAATTATATTAGGTCATTCCCATGACCTAATATAATGGTTTGAGGCTCTTTATGTTCCTGTAGCAAGCCGATGCCCTTTGCTCTACTGGCATGAGACAGGACATATGGAGATATTACTGGTGCCCGCTCTAGCAAATAGATGATTAACGGGGTGATCGTGATCGTGATCTATTTGGAAGTTTGGTTCCACCTTCTAGTAGTCAGTGCTTCTACTAAATGTTTTCTTTTGTACTATAGCTATTGCTTCAACACTTATTTCTAAAAAGTGCCTCAGTGATGGGCTAAGGAGATGGCTCAGAGGACTGGGGTGTATGCCTGCCTGTACCCCAGGTTCGTTCCCACATCCATGTAGTCCCACAGTACCACCAGGAGCACCCGAGCATTAAACATAAAAATCCTAGTATTTAACATTGGAAACCAGTAGTTAAAAGAATCCCCAAAATAACTATATAAACATTAAAAAGAAGACTTTGGAGATAGCTCAAAGCAGTTTCATGTGGAAATGCCAAGTCTGATCCCTGATGCCACTGGGCCTGAGCAGCATGACATCAGCAGGCTGAGCACTGGACCGTTAGGCCTTCACAGCTGCACTGAGATACTTCAGCTATTGGTCCGCTGAGCATCAGCAGAATAAAAAGACATCAGAAAAGAAAACCTATTAAGTTATGAAATAAGAAAGCAGGAAAATTGTGTAAATGTCAGAAAAGTTCACTTTAATATTAGCATATATCCAAACGTTTGTCATCTAAAAAGATACCTAAAGTAAATGCTTGGGAGCTGAGGTTTTCTTGGCAGGCCACTGTTCTCTCATCAGAGGAAAATATGAATGACACATTGGTCAAATGCATTTGTCAAAATTAGCATTTTGAAGATTGAGTAAGCACAAACTTCAGTTGCTCCATGAATTCCCATCTAAAGACCTAAACTGTACACACACACACACACACACACACACACAGAATAACTAATCCAAATATAACTACTGTTTGTTAAACTCTAGAATTACAATCATATTATTTCCTTACTAACATCCACATTCTAGTTGATAGATAGATAGATAGATAGATAGATAGATAGATAGATAGATAGATAGATAGATAGATTGATAGATAGATAGATAGATAGATAGATAGATAGATAGATAGATAGATAGATAGATAGATAGATAGATAGATAGATAGATAGTATAATAAGTCGAATGTCAAGTCAAACTACCTCCTTTGATATAACTGTTGGAGTCATATGGAGTCCTTTTTTTTTTTTTTTTTTGCAGTGCTTGGACTTGAATACAGAGCCTCCCCAAGTAAATCAAGTGTTCTACCACTGAGATACAGCCCTGACCTATGGATAATTTATTTATTTTAAAAATTGATGTTGGCCAGGAAGATGGCACAAAAGTTCTAAAGCACATGCTTTGAATACAGAAGCATTTATATGCTTTGATACTGCTTTGATCCCCAGTAATGTGTGGTCTCCTACACCACTGGGAGAACTCCTTAGCACACCGGTGTGACCCAAAAAACCAAAAAAGAAAAACTGAAAAACTTTATCACACCGCAGTGTGATACTGCAGCAACTGCCCCTTTCCTCTCCTGAGGTTCGTAAGCTTTCTTAAAAAGTTGACTTCCAGATTAGTATAAGACTGGGATATGTCCCAAGATTGCATCGGCCAGTTTGTTTCTTTCGCTACCCCTAGAAATTTTGGGGCACAGTGCACATCATGCAGGATTACCTCAAAATGATGTTGGTTGGGAAGATAACTCAGGGTCAGAACATGGCCCCAAATGTAATCACTGGCACTGCATAACCCACTGCCAAGTGTGGTCTCAGGTGTCTCCCAAAACACTGCTAGAAAGGTCCAAAATAAAAGTGTCTTCTGTTCATTAGTCTCAATAATCCTGTTTAGGAGTAATGGTTAAAATAATGGTAATGGAATATGCACTATCATCCTCATCAAGCTACTTCATGTACCTTATTTATTTACTACCTATAGCAACTATAAGAAGTGTATAGTTACTAAACTTATAGGAGAGTCAGTCAAAGAGCTAGAGCATGTGTGTTGCAGTGCTTGAAACCCTGAGTTCAATCATATGTTCCCTAAGTACCAAGTGTGATCTTGGAGACCCTCCCCAGACACCCCTAGCTCTGCCAGGATAGCCTGAGCATTGCTTGAGAGTCCCAAACTTAATTTAGAGATGAGAAAAATGACGTTCACGTTCATTAAACAATGTCTCCATATTTAGTTGTGCTATTAAGGAACATAGTTGCTCACTAGTATCAGTTTGACACACACACCCAAATTAGTTGTTTGACATAGTATTCCAATACTGAATCTAAATTGGATGAATTCCATCTAAAACCACATTTCAGTTCATAATCACATAAGTATAACATTTGACAGATTAGGAATGAAAAAAAGTTTTGTCTTAAAGCATTTATAAGTAAGCAAAAATAAAAATATTAAATATCTGCAGCATGAAACCTAGAAAATAATTATATTATTAAATATTTTATACTGTTGTGAGATATACAATTACAAGATGTTCATGTTTGAGTTTCAGTTATACAGTGTTCCAGCACCCATCCCTCCACCCGTGCCCATTTCCCACCACCAGTGTCCCCACTTCCCTCCCCCTCCCCTAGCCTGCCATCATGGCAGGTTCTTTATCTCTTTCTCTTTCTCCTTTCTCTCTCTCCTTCTCACTTCCCTTTCTTACACTTTGTGAATTGTAATACATTTAGAGGTTATCATGTGTATCTTTTTGCCTATATTTAATGCTCAGTTCTTAGATGGTATTATCATCTCAACGATTACCAGCACAGTTTCCTTCTCTGTCTTACCTAGCCCCTGACTACGCGTTTGTGGTATACCAGGTTTTGAGATATTGGGATTGGGCTTTTGGGATCGGACTGTGTCCAACTGTGGAGTCTGGACCTTGAGGATGACTGGTTGTGTTACGTGAGGTTTTCTGACTTCTGGGGGCCTGGCGGGGAAAAAGCCATGGAGCAAAACCTGTCCCCAATTCAAGCCGCCCATTAGTCTAGTGCAGGGCGGGCAGGCAGAGATTCCGCCCTGCATCTGGATACCTGGTGTCTGGCCGTGAGCCTAATTTTTTTAAAAATATGTATGTCCTAAAAATGTATAATGATGTCAGCTCCTTGGAAACTAGTCATCAATAAATTTGTCTGCTCTTCATATTCAAGTTCAAAATGGAAAGGAGGCAATGAAAACTGGTGTGAGTAAACCACAGTATTGGAATTGGAGTATCTGAATCTAAAAGAGAAGTTGATCATTACATAAGACAAGAATTTGCACATGGATGACTTGCCAATATATGCACCTGCTACCTGCTCTTCTATTCTTTAAAATAACTTCTAAAAAAAAAAAGAAAAAACAGGGATCACTCACAATGGTGATGGGATTGATATTTGAACATTATAAGCCTAAAACTTTTGCAAATTAGGGGTGCTCTTGTTTTTCAAAGAAAAAAAATTAGAAAATAAAACCAGCTGTGCTTTCTTTTGAAGTTTAGCCTTGATACTTTTTTGGTAAAGAAAAGATTATTAATAGTTTAGCTTTAAATATAAAAATTAAACTATAAATAATATATAATACACTAAAGATTATTAATAGTTTTAGTTAGCTTGGTACTTTTTGGTAAAGAAAAGCTTAATAAAAGTTAACAAAGTGTAATGAAGAAAATAAATTATTAAAGTACCTAATAACCAAATTGAGTCAAATTTAAAATTAAGCTGGAGCAATAGTATAGATAAGGCACTTGCCTTGCAGAGTTGATTTAGATTCAATTTCCTACAGATCATATAGTCCCCTGTCCATCAGGAGTGATCCCTGAGCATAGACCCAGGAGTAAGCCCTAAGCACTGCTGTCCACCACCCCTACCCTGCAAAAAAAAAAAAAAAGCCAAGGTACATATTATAATTCAATGGTGTTATATTAATTAAGAATATAGGTAAATATGGGAGGGATATTAATGATGAAAAATGATTCCAAGAAACAAGTCTGCTGCAGATAAAAGAAGCAATTGCAGCAGAAGTAATGGAGAGGAAAGGGAGCCTTAAATAGGAAGTTAAAAGAAAATCATTTATGAATGCCTGGACTGATATAAATGCCCAGAAATGGAAAAGGATGTCCAAGAATTTTATGTGACAACTAGAGAAATTCTGAAGTACATCATAATGCATGTACATGACCTGAGTAGACCAAAATTGTAATACTTCAGTGACCAGAGGATGAGATCCTTTTTTTTTTTTTTTTTGGGTCACACCGGCAATGCTCAAGAGTTACTCCTGGCTCTGCACTCAGGAATCACTCCTGGAAGTGCTTGGTTGACCGTATGAGATGCCGGGGATTGAGTTGGCCATGCATGCAAGGCAAATAGCCTCTCCACTGTACTGTCACTCCGGCCTCGGATGAGAACCTTTTAACTGAGTTGGAAGTGTCCACATACAAAATTATTTGGGTCTATTAGAAAAAATGGCAATGCAGAGAAATGGAGTAGGCTATAAAAGTGAACGAATTGGTGAGTATACTACAGTAAACAAAACAAACCATATTCATCGCTAACAAGTGAAAGTGGCACTAGCTTACTAGAAAATTCTGTCTAGACTAAATCAAGCTGGTAATAAACTGAAGGCAACCAAAAAATAATATTTTCAAACTGTCTTCAAACAGAATTTGATAATACTTGAAACAGGTGGCTACTAAGTCACAATCTCATTGAAGTGATGTCTTAAATTTGAAAAGGTAAAGTGAACATTATAAGGGGAATTCAGAACTTATTACAATAGAACTTGTGAAAGGAAACCTAGATCTATAATAATTACTTCTGGAAGCCTAGAAAAATTGTACTCCAGCAAATAGAACTTGTATCAAGAACTGCCCAGAGCTAGTAAGTCTTTTTTTTTTCTTTTTGAGTCATACCTGGCAATGCTCAGGGGTGACTCCTGGCTGTGCACTCAAGAGTTACTCCTGGTGATGCTCAGGGAACCATGTGGGATACCGGGGATTGAACCTGGGTCGGCCATGTGCAAGGCAAATGCCCTCCCTGCTGTACTATCACTCTGGCCCCAGAACTAGTAAATCTTAACTCTTTTAATTTCATCTTTAATTCTCAAACTTGGGACCCTTAATGTCAATTTTTTTCTTAGCTGACTAAAAATGCTTAAACATTTATTTTTCACAGATTATGGAGTACCCACAGCCTTCTTGTATTGAGATTGCAAAAATAATTTTCTTCCAACCCTTTTTACGACTTGGCAGGGTCCCCTGGTGCTTTGGGGACTGATGAACAGGACCCCTACCAATAGATGTAGGAATGAAGGAACAGGAGCCCCTTACTGGCACAATCTTATAGAGAGTCAACTGAGGGCAGAATTCTATCTAGGGCTACAACACTTTAGATTTCTTCTATGATATCTGCCCTTGGGCGGATTCCATCTAGGGGATTATTGCTTTCTCATTTCCTTTACCAATGACCCATAATAAAAATCATATTTAATTTGTTTCTCAATATTTCTAATAATTTTGTATAAACACTAAGATACATCTTACCTACTACACCCTAGATAAGCTTAACATAATCTCTCTGGACTCATGGCAAAGGGTGGTTTTTTCCTGGGGACATCTCACCATATATCCCAAAGTATGGTCCTTAGGTCAAGTTAGTTGTTCCTAACTCCAGCAGGGTCCTTACTCAGGCACTTCTTTACGGTCATGTCCCATGACCATTCTCTTAACTTACCACACTTCTTATGGCACTTAGCCTGTCCCATGATGAGGCCAGGGTAGCTGACAGCTTGCCCTGGGTCCATCCAGGTTCCGCTGCAGGACCCTCTTTTCAGAGCATAAGAAACTAAGGCCAATCTGAGGGCAACTGAGGCTTAAGTCAGGTAAATATGACAGATGCCCAGAAGTAAATATTTCAGTCAATTAACTCCTAAATTACAAAAGCATAGCATTAACTGTCTTCCCTGCATCTATACCAAAAAGGACATTATTCTAACAAATATGCAAAGGACATAAAGAGAAAAGCAATATTTCACTTACAATTCAAAATTCAAAGACATCAGAAGGTTTAACTTTGTAAAGTTGCTGTGTCTGATTAGGAGATAATCAGACTAACAGGAGAAGGACGCAGGTTAAACAGGATTGGAATAGGGGTGTGCCTCCAGGAGCACTGGAATGGGTGCATACAATAAACCTATGCTTCCTGCAGGACAATCCAGTATTAAATCTAAAATGTCTAAGGCTGCTATCCAACACAACCTTTTGTTTAAAAGTTGCTGAAAAAAAAAAGATGAAATTACTCGCGTTGTGGTTACTAGTTTTTGTATTGGGGGGTTAAGGGGGCTAGGGTGAGAGAACATACCCTACAGTGCTCAGGACTTACTCCAGCTGTGTTTGGTGGTCACTCCTGTGGTGCTTGGAGGAATAATATGCATTGCCAATTGAACCAGTGTCTGTTATGTACAAGGAAAGCATATTACTGTACCAAATCTCTGGTCCTAGCATTAAGGTTTTAATTTTTTTGGTTGTTTTTGTTTTGTTTTGTTTTGGTTTGGTTTAGTTTGGTTTGTGGTCACACAGGATTAAGCCAGGAATACATACTAAGCAGATATGTATATGCTCAGGACCTACTTCTGGCTCTGTGTTCAGGTTATCATTCCTGGAGGGCTAGGAGACATATGGTGAGTCTGTTTTTTATTTTATTTTATTTATTTATTTTTTTTTGCTTTTTGGGTCACACCTGGCGATGCTCAGGGGTTACTCCTGGCTCTGCGCTCAGGAATTACTCCTGGCTGTGCTCGGGGGACCATATGGGATGCCGGGGATCGAACCCGGGCCGGCAGAGGCCGGCCGCGTGCAAGGCAAACGCCCTACCCGCTGGGCTATCTCTCCGGCCCCATAGTCTGTTTTTTAAAGCAGCACACTCACACTGTTGTAGAAAAGAATTCAAGTAGCTCTTACTGAGTACACAGTAATTCTTGCAAAAGTTTTATCTAATGCTCATTAAGAAAAGAGACCCCCAAAAGGACATGGTTAACATAAATGCAGTTAGTAAACAAGAATGTTGCGTGGAGACATTGTCCATGAAAGCAGTATGGTGTTCCTGAGCAAAGAGTCAGGAGTAACCCCTAAGCATTGCCGGGTGTAACTCCAAAAAAGCCAAAAAAAAAAAAAAAAGCAGTATGGTGCAAAAGATGGCGCTTTGATTGGAAGCTGGGGTGAGGGTAGGGCACTCTGCTAGAGGGTGTGCTGATGGAACATTGTATGCATGAAACCCTGTCATTAACTATTGTAATCACAGTGCCTAAAACTTTAAAAAAAAAAGAAATTCTGAAACTTGAAACAGCTTTCTTGCATGGAACTTGAAATCATTATGCTGAAACAGGCCAACACAAAGATCAAATAGTGTATGATCCAACTTAAATCAGTTACCTAGAGCAGCCAAATTCAGAGACAGAAAGTTAAACAGTAGTTATTAGAGACTGGAAAAGGGGATAATGAGAACTTAATTGCCTAATGGGTAGTTTCAGTATGAAATGAAAACCGTCCTGAAAATGGATAGTTCTTATAATTGTGCAAAAATTCAGATGCATTCAATGCTACTGAACCATTTATAAATGGTTATTTTAATTTTTCACATATGGGCTAGACATGGCTGTCTCAGAGCTTTCTCTAGTTCTGTGCTCAGTGATAGCTCCTGGCATTTTTTTTCCAGGAAGGTAATATTTCCTTTTTTTTTTAATTGAAACACAGTGCAATAGACCATCACAAAGCTGTTCATGATTGGGTTTCAGTCATACAGTGTTCCAACACCCATCCCTTCACACCTGGCAGTGCTTTATAATTCTGTACCACCATACGCAGAGCCAGGGATCAAACCCAACTTGTCCGCGCAGCGCATGCATGCATAGTATGCAAGTGCCTTATCCGCACACTATCTTGCTGGTCCTACATGGTTTTTTTTTTTTGGCCTATTTTTGTCAAAAAAAAGAATGTAAATTTAACCCCTAATTAATGTATAAAGTAAAACTATGATATGAATAAGCTTATTTGTTAAGCAAAAGTTTAAAGGGCTAGTAGCTGTCTCCCTTGTTTGGGGAACCAACTCAAGTGGTAGTTGCTCCTTTGAGTGACTTCCCAGGCCCCATTTTTTGGGTGGGCCACACCTTGCAGTGTTCAGAGTTGACTTCTGGCTGGGTTCTCAGGGATCATGCCTGCTGGGCTCAGGAGACATATGGGATGCCAGGGATCCAACCATGTCGACTGCATCCAAGGTAAACACTCTACCCTCTGTACTATTGCTATGCCCCGCACCATTGCTGCCCTTTTCTTTATTCTTTCAGTATTAAATTCCCATAGTCATATGGCAGCTTTTAGTTACTCCCCAACCTTTTTTTTTTTTTTTTTTGGGGTGCCTAGACAACACAGGCAAAACTTTATTTATTTTTATTTTTTGGTAAAACAAATACAGCAGAGTGACAAATTTAATTTTTCCTTCAAGCACATAAGACAAAAAATACTAACAATCCTTATTTAGTTTGACAGCAATTCTACAAGTACACTGGTTAGGAACATAATATATCAAGTACATGACTACTAGGTCAAGAAATATCAAGACAAGTTACGTTCTTTTTGAGATTACTTTCACAAAACACAGTGACAACTCGCAAAATTCCAGACTCTTCAGAGATCAACTGTTCAAATTAGAACTGTGATTGAGTTAGACATGGAGAGACCAGAACAAGCCGATATATTAATAATCACAGAAGGCTCCATATTACAAGGACACTAATTTGATATTTTACACATTCTCAGTTACAGGCAAAAAGCAGATTTGTCAAAGTCAATTTTGCTAGCAAGCAAAACTGGAAAAAAAGAATAGTCTGTTACTCAAACACAGTGAAATGAGCATATACCATTCATCTTCTTCACAAAAAGATTACTCCTAGAATAGAGAAAACATCCTGACTTGCATTTCTATGTACATAAAAAAAAAAAAAACTGATGAATTCAAGGAGTTGGTAAAAACTGGAGGAAAAATCCTTCTCAAAGAATCACCTTTAAATGTCAACCACTGAATCAATCACCAGGGAAAGCCTCAGCGGTGGCACTTCTGAACTCAGGCCCTACTAAATTCCCATCTTCCCTAGCCTGGACCACAAGAGCACATTTCTTGACTGTTTCCCCAGACTAAAATACTTTCTGCTCTGTTCTTAAGGTCAGGCCTCCATAAGCCCAAAGCAGCTTAGAGCAACACATTCAAACATAGGGGAGATATTCTTTATCTCAACCTCACAACTCAAAAAATAAGCCAGCATAGTTGTTCTACATTGGAATCCGCCCTCCCACACATCCTCCTCACCCCAGAGAGTGGAGGCTAGCTTCTCCGCAATGCAGACTGCAGTCTGCTCCCTCATTGGCTAGAAGAGAAGCAGGGAAGGAAATTAGGAAGCAGAGAACCAGGATGCCAAGCAGAAGGAGGACACCCTTGGGTATCAAGGTGGTAATAAAATTAAAGAGAAGACAAGATTGTCTCACAAAAACGCTACCTTGGGGTTGGGTTTTATTTATTTTTTCTTTTAGTGATCCACCATTACCAAAAAAATACATTTACAAATGTAGATTCAAATGATATTTTGTTGCTTTAAGTGACAATCTGCTCTGATCTGTATTGATCAGACAGTGTGAGGCCTTCAGACTTTCCTCCCAGTTTCTCAAAATAAGCTCAGAACACAAGTTTTGGAAAATAGGACAGGGAAAAAAAGTTGGAATTGTCAAAACTGGCCTAAAAAAATGGCCTAGAAGAATCTTATGGCCTATAATTAAGTTATAAGACACTGAGGTCTGTTTTGAAAGGTTTAGTCTTTTCTCCCTCTCGACACAATAAAGGGCAATGCAAAATAAATGAAAAAGCTTGCTTTGCCAGTTTTATTTTCTATTGGTGAATAATAACTGCTTCAGAGATAGGGAGAGAGATGAGAGTACGTTTCAGAGGAAGGAAAGGGAAAGGAGGCAAGAGGGTAAGGAAAGGAAGAGGTGGAGGAAGTGAGGAAGTGAGAGATGGGAAGAGAGGAAGAATGAGACAATCAAACAGATATTCTTAACAGGTCCCAACGATCAGAAATATTTCTTCCTCAGTGCCATCTTGGGAGCTTGGTCATACTTATACTAACTAGGTAAAGAAGGTGTTAGGCAGGAAAAGCCTAATAAAATTGCTAGCTTAAGAATGATTTCTTGGCTAGGGTTCAGAAAAGTTAACTGCTGGAAGGAACCCCCATTCCAGCCTTGCTTTGGGCACTTTCTTTATATGACTGCCCGATCAATCTGCCTGTTTGGGTTTATGTGTGACCCATGTGCCTGTGGGAGCTTAAGTCCTTAGGTGATTCTGGGAAGGCTCACAATGGTGCCGATGCAAAGCTCCTCAGAGGCTGAAAGCAAGTTTGGGTAGGTCCTTATACAGGTCTTGATACTCACCAGTACCTGGTCATGAAGCACAGTGACCAAAGGCATAACAGAACCCCTCTCATCTGTTACCTCATCCATGCCTAGTGGCCACCTACCAGCCACCTGATTCTGCCAAAACCCAGGAAGATGCATGGCATGGGCCCAGAAAGGCAGCTGGAATCCAGTTAATGGGAGCCTAAAGTGTCCAGTCAGGGTTGATGGCTGGCATCATATGTAGCAGCTTCATCTTGCACAGTTTGTGAACCTCAAAGACCAGCATAAAGTGTGAAGCTCAGCTATTTGCAAAGATGTATCAAGCTTTATTGTGGTAGATAACCACTGGTAAAACTGAGAGGATCAGTCACAGAAAGGATCCAAGTCATGCATGCAAAGGAAGATGGTGTTTATCTACAGCATCATGTGATGACATAGAAGCAGTGGAAGGGCATGCACTTGGAACATATAACTGGATGTAAAACAATGAGGGCCCTGAAGAAAAATGAGCATTAGTTTGTAAGCTGCAATGCTGCATCTGATTGTTGAAGATTTAGAAGATGTTGAAGAATCAAAGAACAAAATTCAGGATGAAGAAACAACAGGTGAAACACTGCATGCTGATGGCCAAGCATGGGTCCAAGAGGAGGTGGTATGGAAACTTGAGCAGGAAGCTTCTGCAGGAGCAGGAGTTAGCCGGACTGGAACCTGAAAGACCTAGGACTCTCCACAGGAGGTCTTACAGCATCTCGCATTCCTCTGCGGAGCCCATCACCCATCAGGTAGTACTGCAGGGGGTTGGACCAGAGTTCTCCTCTGATAATGTCAGCAATCGCATCAAATTCCAGAAGGCTGTTGTCTGAAAACCAGTTGAAGAAACTGGGGATAGTGTTTCCTTCCCGGTTGCGGTGGATGTGAGCCTGGGGGTCTTGGCCCCGGTGCCAGCGGAGTGGAGTGGAAAGAGAAACCACTCGGCCTGAGGCTCTGCGCTCATATTCCTTGACAATCCCCTCATTTCGGAAGTAGGGGTTGTTCTGAAAGATGAACTTGAATTTGCAGCCTGATCTAGGATGCTTGAGCTCTTCCACCTCCAAATTGATCATGTACCTCATTATATCTTCATCCTGGCCACTGATCATAGGGGGACAGCTGGGGGGTGGTTCCGAAGGCAGTGACCCAGAAACCTGGGATATTCTGGATAATAAAGCTTCTGCGCTGCATGTGGAGCCTTCGCATGCGGCCGAACTTGCGCTCCAGCTGAAGAAAGGCCCTGTCAGCCTGGGCATTCACTTGTGACAGCTCCAGATCGATGGCCTCAAGAGAGTCCATGCAGTTATTGATCTTCGGGGCCTTGGGTCTCCCCCTCCTCTTTTCCTCCTACTGCCTTATTTTCCTTTTGCAGCACCTTTTCTTCCGCCACCTCTGCTGCTCCTCCCTCCTTTTCCGCTGCCGCTAAAACACCGCACTTTTTCGTCATTTCCTTGGCCTTCATCCCAGCCAGGCGCAGAGCCCCCATTCCCACTGCGCCACAAGCTTCTAGTGCTTTCTCCCCAGCAAGGCGGCGGGGCTCTCTACGCGGACAACCTTTCTCCTGGCTATTGTCAGATGCCACAGCTGCGGCGGCAGAGGCCGCTCCCAGGCCCTGGGTGGGAGGCGGGGCCTCTTTCTGCGCCACTTTGGTGCCTGCACCAACGCGACTCCCGGCAACTCGGATGCGGAGCGCCAAGCCACTGTCTGCGGGTTCCCGGGGTGCACCTCCCTCTGCGGCGGTCCCCAAGCCGCCCTCACCTGTGTCCGCCATCACTTGCTTCACCGCGGACTCCTCTCGCTGGCACGGGCTCGGGTCGGGATGTCCCGAGGCATCAGCGGGAGGAATGAGGCCGCAGGTTTCAGCGACAGGGACGTTGTTGCTCCCGTCCAGGCCGCTCATTTTGGCAGAAGTCAGCCCTGCAGGAGGAACGCTTCTCTGGTCCTCTGCAGAAACTGTGCTCCGCCCCTCTCACCACCCCGCTTTTCATCTCCCGAGAGGATGCTACCATGGCAACCGTGACGTCAGCCCAGCGCCCAGTAACCTCGCGCGAGATTTCAGGAAGCTTTGCGATTACGCCAGTCAGCCAAGAAGTCTTTTGTCTTCTTTTTACCTAGTCGTTAGAAATTGCAGCTTGAAAAAAACTGGCATACGTGAATGGATGCAGAGTACAATCAGATGTGTGAGAACTGTTAAACATGCTGATGTAATAAGGTGCTTAACGAATTTTTTTTAACATTTTATTATACCACCGTGAGATATACAATTACAACGTTGTTCACGCTTGGGGGTTTCGGTACTTAACGAATTTCTAAGACATAAGATATTGTCTTAAATGTTCACTTAAAATGTTAGATCATATTCCCCCTCCATCTTGTCGTTCCCCCTCCATCTTGTCGGACCTGGTGGCCCTGCCGGCGAGCTGCCCACGGGCCAGCACAGGGACTCACGGAAGGCTGGGGAGGCTGGCGCTCGGCCTGCGCCGGGCCTAGCTGACCATGGAACCCCGAGGAGGGCAGATGGGTTTTGGGAGTGGGCCCGTCGCCTCTGGGGGGTCCCGGAAGCAGCCGGATGTGACTCGCCCACCACACTAGCTACCATTTTTGCTGTCCGGACGCTGCGAAACGGCCTCAGACCAGATCAACAGAGCAAAAGCCAGTTCGAGCCCAGGTAGGCGGCTCCAAGAGGCGGGAATCACCGGGAAGTCGTCAGTGGAGGCGTGGTCGTCCCTTCCCCCTCCATCTTGTCGGACCTGGTGGCCCTGCCGGCGAAGCTGCCCACGGGCCAGCACAGGGACTCACGGAAGGCTGGGGAGGCTGGCGCTCGGCCTGCGCCGGGCCTAGCTGACCATGGAACCCCGAGGAGGGCAGATGGGTTTTGGGAGTGGGCCCGTCGCCTCTGGGGGTCCCGGAAGCAGCCGGATGTGACTCGCCCACCACACTAGCTACCATTTTTGCTGTCCGGACGCTGCGAAACGGCCTCAGACCAGATCAACAGAGCAAAGCCAGTTCGAGCCCAGGTAGGCGGCTCCAAGAGGGGGGAATCACCGGGAAGTCGTCAGTGGAGGCGTGGTCGTCCCTTCCCCCTCCATCTTGTCGGACCTGGTGGCCCCTGCCGGCGAGCTGCCCACGGCCCAGCACAGGGACTCACGGAAGGCTGGGGAGGCTGGCGCTCGGCCTGCGCCGGGCCTAGCTGACCATGGAACCCCGAGGAGGGCAGATGGGTTTTGGGAGTGGGCCCGTCGCCTCTGGGGGTCCCGGAAGCAGCCGGATGTGACTCGCCCACCACACTAGCTACCATTTTTGCTGTCTGGACGCTGCGAAACGGCCTCAGACCAGATCAACAGAGCAAAAGCCAGTTCGAGCCCAGGTAGGCGGCTCCAAGAGGCGGGAATCACCGGGAAGTCGCCAGTGGAGGCGTGGTCGTCCCTTCCCCCCCTCCATCTTGTCGGACCTGGTGGCCCTGCCGGCGAGGCTGCCCACGGGCCAGCACAGGGACTCACGGAAGGCTGGGGGAGGCTGGCGCTCGGCCTGCGCCGGGCCTAGCTGACCATGGAACCCCGAGGAGGGCAGATGGGTTTTGGGAGTGGGCCCGTCGCCTCTGGGGGTCCCGGAAGCAGCCGGATGTGACTCGCCCACCACACTAGCTACCATTTTTGCTGTCCGGACGCTGCGAAACGGCCTCAGACCAGATCAACAGAGCAAAAGCCAGTTCGAGCCCAGGTAGGCGGCTCCAAGAGGCGGGAATCACCGGGAAGTCGTCAGTGGAGGCGTGGTCGTCCCTTCCCCCTCCATCTTGTCGGACCTGGTGGCCCTGCCGGGCGAGCTGCCCACGGGCCAGCACAGGGACTCACGGAAGGCTGGGGAGGCTGGCGCCGGCCTGCGCCGGGCCTAGCTGACCATGGAACCCCGAGGAGGGCAGATGGGTTTTGGGGGTGGGCCCGTCGCCTCTGGGGGGGTCCCGGAAGCAGCCGGATGTGACTTCGCCCACCACACTAGCTACCATTTTTGCTGTCTGGACGCTGCGAAACGGCCTCAGACCAGATCAACAGAGCAAAGCCAGTTCGAGCCCAGGTAGGCGGCTCCAAGAGGCGGGAATCACCGGGGAAGTCGTCAGTGGAGGCGTGGTCGTCCCTTCCCCCTCCATCTTGTCGGACCTGGTGGCCCTGCCGGGCGAGCTGCCCACGGGCCAGCACAGGGACTCCACGGAAGGCTGGGGAGGCTGGCGCGCGGCCTGCGCCGGGCCTAGCTGACCATGGAACCCCGAGGAGGGCAGATGGGTTTTTGGGGTGGGCCCGTCGCCTCTGGGGGTCCCGGAAGCAGCCGGATGTGACTCGCCCACCACACTAGCTACCATTTTTGCTGTCCGGACGCTGCGCGACGGCCTCAGACCAGATCAACAGAGCAAAGCCAGTTCGAGGCCCAGGTCGCGCGGCGGCCGCGGTCCACTAAAATAGTGAAACAGTGATGTCTTTTAATGCATTGCAGTCAACGAAGAGCAGGAAAGTTTGTTGGGAAGGAGATATAAAGAGGAAAGAAATGACATACAGAACTCGCCAAGTGGTTGAGGTGCGGGAGCGGGGAGGGAGGTGGGGTCATTGGTGATGGGAGATGGGTTTGGGCGGAGGGTGCGTGTTGGAACACTGTAGAACCAAAGCTCTACCTAGCATCTTTCAATAAAAAAAAGGTGGAATCTTCAAAAAAAAAAAAAATGTTAGATCATAGGGCTTAAGTGTAGAAATGCGAGTAGAGCAATTGCAGGCCTTACTTAATATCACGAATTCTTGACTATTTAAAATGAGCGGAGCTTTATTTTTTAAGAAAAGTCGTTGAAGGGCTGGAAAGAAAATTCCAGAGTGTGGTGAGTGTGAGTGTGTGTGTGTGTGTGTGTGTGTGTGTGTGTGTGTGTGTGTGTGTACTGGGGAGGGGAGAGGAAATTTGGAAACCCAATCATTAACATCTTTTTAATTATCGCACGGTGGTATAATTAAAAAAAAAAAGAAAATTCATCTCCACCTAACAAGATATGATAAAGAATTTTCAATATGCCTGGTATATTTAAAAGTTTCTATATTTGGAGAAACGTAGACAAAGGATTTTTTTCGTGTTCAATATAAATAGCAAAATATTTCCTCTGCTTAGCACACACACATATTGTAGCATTTTTGACCTTTCTGGAAGAAGTACAATCTCAGGAGATTTTAATTCTAAAACTATGCTTATTAGACACATATTCTCAAATTTGATATTAATCTAAGTTTTTGCTTCATAACACCTGTGAGCAGATGGCCAACAAATATTTGCCAAATTTTGCCCATTTGATATTCACTGAAGAGCAGAAGCAATTAACTGTTGGCATCAAAGTGACTGTCTTCATTAAAATATTTTCTGATTAATATTTAAGGTGTCAGTGTTAAAAATACTTAAATGATAAGCACTCTTAGCTATTACACACTCAATTCTGTTAATTATGTTAACTCATCATCATTTGATAGTACTGTTATTACTATCTGCTTATTTTGTTGGGATGTGAATATAATGACATTAATCTTTAGAAAAATTCAAGAATGAAGGATAACTTAAAATTCATTTATAATTAACTCTAAATTCATATTAGAAAAATGACTCTAATTATAGTTTTAATATGCAGAGCATCTTGAATTGTGATCTTTTTATAAGAACTCAGAAGAGGAACCAATGAGGATTTTAGAGAAAAAGGGATTTAGATAAAGCGGCCGATATATTGATATCTAGTGAGTGAAGTACAGTGACTAACATTACAGAGGAACAACATGTCATATAGCTTCATGGCTGAGCTCACAGATTTTTTTCCCAGAGAATCCCCTACCTGTTTGATAAAGGACAGACTGTTTTGACTGGCTGCTGCCAGCTAAATTATCTAATAAAAAAATGTGCAAACAAAATTGACTTCTTCTGGACTTACAACTGTTTGCTCTCCCTTTCTTTTCTTCCAGTAAATCCTCCCCACCTCCATGGAGTCAATCATAGTGCTTAATTTTCCATGTGACCAAACTACATGTATTTGTATTTGATATACCAAATACCAGTAACAATTATAGACCTCATTCCCATGACCTGATGGAGTGGTTTGAGGCTCTTTATGTTCCTGGAGCAAGCAGGTGCCCTTGGGCTCCTACGTGCTTGAGACAGGTCATATGGAGATGTTACTGGTGCCCGCTCGAGCAAATCGACGATGAACGGGAAGACAGCGATACAGACAGTGACCAAACTACTAGAATTTTGTGACTGAGTTACTCTGATACTACTATTGCTCCTCCCACCCCAAAAATGTTTGCACTATTGAAAGACTTAATTATCTTGGATTAAATTAAATTCTCCTGAACCACCTGCAGTGAAGCAGCAAATGGTAAATGAAAGTTACCTCACTGTGCAGGAAACAAAATAAACTTTCTATTTGGAAAAGAAAACTCTGTGTGTGTGTGTGTGTGTTCATGATGCTAATGAACTTTTCTTGTGGTATACATAAATATTTTTGAAGATTTATGGCTCTAATATTTGAAACTAAATAAAGAATAATCTTTAATTATTCCTATCAACAGATTTTTCCATAAATAGAAACTTTTTCGTTCTCTAAAAATCCAATTCTTCCTCAAGCAGACTGCTCTAGGCATTTGGGGAAGAGAAAGGTGGAAAATACCAGGGTTAACATCCACGGCTTCATACAAAGCATGTGTTCATCAAATGAGTTATAACCCGCTACATTAGATTTTTGAGATGCATTAACTTTATAAACAGGAATTCAGGTTGTAGAGGTAAATTACTACCCAGAGTCAGACATATATTAATTACCAATTGCCTCCTTCCATCTCCTTTATCAAAACCTTAACATTCTGATATTTTGAAAATCATCTGCAATTCTACAGTGTTCCCAAGTTTTGCCATCCAGTTTGCTGTCCTATTTATCCCTATAACACTTGATTTGTTTTCATGCAGGACTATTTCTTCATCCTCCTAGACATGCATCATTGTACAGCAACTCTGGCACCAACCAAAGCCCAGTTACTTTCATATAGAATATTTTAATTACAATTAATTTAAATGAAAACATTTTATTAAAACAATAGCTATGCTGGTTTTCCGTGTTGAATAGATGTATATTGTAGCTATTAACCATATTTTACATCTTTATCCAATGGAACAGAATTACTTTTGTATACAAAAGTAACAAAAGAAGGCCTGTTTTGTGGACAATTGGTTTGGGGTTCTGTATAGACTCTGTACAGAAATTATTGCTGTATCTGTACAGAAAAACATAAATCAATTTCTATACAGCAAGAGATACATCAGTTACTATCTTTGTAAAAAATAGACCAAAAAAAGTGCCAGGAAAATTCAAGAGTTAATTTCTGCTTCTTAAAGGACAAGGAGTTTAGCACTTCAAATAGAAATTAATATAGTCAAATAGGAATGACGAAGATTCAAATGCAAGAAAATTTATTAAATGTTTATTATTACTGGTTTGAGCAAGTTTTTTCCCCAAGAAATAACATGTATCTTTTATTTCATATCTTGTATAACAGATACATATGCATTCAAATGTGTATTTCATTAATCCTCATAACCATCCTGTGAAATGGTAGTGTTAGAACTTCCATTTTACTTTATCTCAGAAATAACTAAAATAATAAAATTGAGCTCGTTAACCAGCAGTGTTAGAACCAAACCTGGACCCAAGTAATATGACTCAGAGACCTCATGACTCATTTATTCATTGTATTATTTTGCAACCCATTTTCTCCCATTCCATTCATAGGTTGCTTTTTCACATTGCTGGTTGTTTCCTTTGCCAGGCAAATAAATAGTTTCATTTGACTTTATTTGATTTGGTTTGGGGTTTGGTTGTTTTGTCCTACCTAGGAAATAATTATCAAGGTTAATGCCATGACAATTCACCATATGTTTTCTTCTAGGATTTATATAGGGTTGGGTCTTTTACATTTTTGAACCATTTTGAGTTTTTAGTTTATTGTGTAAGAATAGTTATTTTCATCTTTTTCAATTGAGATAACCAGTTCTCCAATAGTATTGTTAAGAGACTATCCTTACCTCTTGTGTATTATTGCTACCCTTTGAAAGGTAAGATATTTAGAAAAGGTCAGTTAGGCCTGAGTCTGTTCCACTGATTTATAAGCCTAGCCTTATGCCAGTAACATTGTTTTGATTATTGTTACTTTGTAGTTTATTCTGGAGTCAGAAAACACAGTTCCTCCAGCATTTTTTTTCATACTGGTTTTGAAGTCAGACCCAGTGTTCTGGAGCTACCCTCAACTTGTATTCAGGAGTCAACACCAGGTATGCAAAGCACTAATGCCAGCCCATTGTACTACTTATTTGTTCTGTGTGTGTGGTATGATATCATGAATCTTAGATTTTTTTTCTGTTTGGGGAGATTTTGAGATACTTTTACATATATTTTCATTAGGGATTTTGATCTATAGTTTTTATTTGATGTGTCTTTATTTGGCTCTGATATCTGAGTAATGTACTCATTGTACTCACTGCACTCATTGTAAAATGAGTTCATAAGATTTACTCCTTGTGTTTTGGAAGAGCCTGAGAAGGACTGGCTTTAATTTTCCTTTGTTTGATAGAATTCACCAGAAACTCCTTAAGTCCTGATTTTCCTTCTTTGGAATTTTGATGAGCCTATTCTATCTTTCTGTTATTGGTCTGTTTATCCAGTTTGTATTTTTTTCATGATATCTTATGATTCTTTATATATCACTTTTATGATGCCATAGATGCATCACATGAAAAGCATGTACTCTCCCACTGAACTACATCTCCAGCCCTTTCAATTTTTTGTGCTATCAGTTGTAATTATTTTTTAATTCCTGATCATGTGATTTGAATTTTTTTCATAGATTAGTTTAGCTAAGAGATCAATGTTAGCTCTTTTTAAAATATTTCCAGAGATGGGCGGGCGATAGTCCAGCGGGTAGGGTGTTTGCCTTGCACGCGGCCGCCATGCAGGCCCGGGTTCTATCCCGGCATCCCATATGGTCCCCTGAGCACTGCCAGGAGTGATTCCTGAGTGCAGAGCCAGGAGTAACCCCTGAGCATCACTGGGTGTGACCGAAAAAGCAAAATAAATAAATAAATAAATTTCCAGAGAGATAGTACAGGGTTAAGATGCTTTTTAATATTGTAATAATATTTATATATTAAATAGATTATAGTGCAGGTATACAGTATAAAATCAATGTTAAACTACCTTATGAAATTATAAAGTATATTAAAGTTTTTTCAAAACTAAAAGTAAACCATAAAATATGGAGCAATAAATGAAGAATTAAGTTGGACCAAGTTAGTTGGAATATGAATAATGTGAGAAAGGCATGGAATATTAGAATATATGAATAACATTACTTGTTCACTAAATTTGTTTCCTAAATGATTGTAGATATCTATATTATTTCCAGTTTTGCTGAACTGAACTAAAATAAAATGCTTTACTACTCTTTCATATGATATTAAAAATTTGGGGGCTGGAGCGATAGCACAGTGGGTAGGGTGTTTGCCTTGCATGTGGGTTTGATCCCCAGCATCCCATATGGTCCCCTGAGCACCGCCAGGAGTAATTCCTAAGTGGAGAGTCAGGAATAACTCCTGAGCATCACTGGGTGTAACCCAAAAAGCAAAAAACTCCCCCAAAATTTAATAGAATATCTTAAGAAGTCAGCTATGTAAAACTTTATTTGAGAATTCATTAAACTGATATGAGAGTAAATTCAGGTAAGTTTGACCTCCACATAAAATATAGTTCTCTACATAAATCTAGAAAGAAGTAAAATTCAGAGAAGTTTGGCTTGTAACAACTACACTACAAAGTACTGACATGGTAATAAATAATTCTTAGGGGCCGGGCGATAGCCCAGCGGGTAGGGCATTTGCCTTGCAGCGGCCGGCCTGTGTCGACCCGGGTTCGATTCCGGCATCCCATATGGTCCCCTGAGCACCGCCAGGAGTGATTCCTGAGTGCAGAGCCAGGAGTAACCCCTGAGCATTGCCGGGTGTGACCCAAAAAGCAGAAAATAAATAAATAAATAAATAAATAAATAAATAAATAAAATAATTCTTAGACCTATATTAGTAAAATTGACAAGTGACAAGACCTATATTAGTACAACTTCTAGTATAGTGCTAGAAGTCAAAGCTTGGTGAAAAGGTTAAGAACTAAATGTCACATAAGTAGTTTATTGACTTAAGCCAAAACAAATATATGTAATATATATATTATTTATATTTACTTAGTGGCATCAATTGTTCTTTATATCTTAGCACCAAATTCCAAACAGATATTAAACATTTAAATTACTTTGGCACATTTTGTTCATCAGAAGGAAAAGAACAAATTCAAAGAATAAATATAAAAAATTTTTAAATGCAGGAAATAGTTTTAGTGTAATATAGTTTGGAAAGTCATTATGGTTTATCATAAAGATAGGTAAAGACATATTTATGAACTATGGGCTGCTCTAATATAATAGGTGCCTTAGCTTGAAATACAAAATCTTGACATCTATTTGAATACATGTTAATCTGATTATTTATTTCCCTACTGAACTGAAACAGTGATACTGCAACTGTAGAATTACAAAGTGAAAGCATACATGGGTGTGTCTCATCTCTTTCCCTGCAGAGATGACAGGGAGATAGGTACCTGCAGCAGATTTGGGTATCTAGTATAGGGATTAGAGTGCTTGCCTTACTCAAAAAACCAATTTGGTTTTTTTTTTTTTTTTTTTGCTTTTTGGGTCACACCCGGCGATGCTCAGGGGTTTCTCCTGGCTCTGCACTGGAATTACTCCCGGCGGTGCTCGGGGACCATATGGGATGCCGGGATCGAACCCGGCCGGCATGGCGGCTGGCGTGCAAGACAAACGCCCTACCCACTGGACTATCGCTCCGCCCCACAAAAAACAATTTGAGTTCAATCCTCAACACTGCATATGACTAACACACAGTCTGTTTTTGTTTTATAATCAGTTTCAAGAAACTCAACAAGAGATGAAGGATAAACAGAATTCAGATTAAAGCAGTGGTTCCCCAATATTAACATGCATCAGAATCAACTAGAGAATTGACTAAACTACACTTGCTAAATTCAACCTTTTGAGTTTCTTGTTCATTTAGTAGGCAGATCAAGAGTGGAGTTATAGAATTTGCATTTCTAATAATACTCAGATAATGCTGACTGTTGTTTTGGGAACCCCTTTCTGATCTCTTTAGGGAAGTAAAGATGAATGGATAGAAAATGAAGGCTCAAGGAACAGGCCTAAAGGATTCTCTTGAGAGAGAGAAGAGATAAAGAACCTGCCATAAAGGCAGGCTAGGGAGGGGGAGGGAATCAGGGACATTGGTGGTGGGAAATGGGCACTGGTGGAGGGATGGGTGCTGGAACAATGTATGGCTGAAACCCAAACATGAACATCTTTGTTTTTTTTTTTTTTTTTTTTTGGGTCACACCCGGCGATGCTCAGGGGGTTACTCCTGGCTCTGCACTCAGGAATTACTCCTGGCGGTGCTCGGGGGGACCATATGGGATGCCGGGATTGAACCCAGGCCAGCACAGGCCGGCCGCGTGCAAGGCAACGCCCTACCCGCTGGGCTATCGCTCCAGCCCCCAAACATGAACATCTTTGTAATTGTATATCTCACGGTGGTATAATAAAATTTTTTTTAATTCTCTTGACAGTTCTCAAGAATATTATTAGAGTTGTCAATACTACTTACAGGACAACAGTCCTGAAGATATCCTTCAGTAAGTGAAGAATGTCAGAAACAATTAACTTGCAAGTTAAAGTCTAAGTGGGGCAGAAAAGTCCAGAAGCCTGAAGTGTATGAGGCAGGCCTGGAGTTCAATCCCCAGCACCACATGAGTGCTGCATGGACCCCAGCACTGCTAGCCTGAGCAGCTCTGCATCCGTGCTATGCTGGTGCCTTCAGATCTGGGAGTGGTCCTTGGGCCCTAGGCACTCCTCACACCCAAAAAAGTCTAGAGAAGTAAAATTGTCCCTGGATTTAAGACATAAAAAGGAAAAAAGAGATAATTCCAAATTTGAAATTATAAATGAAAGTAATAGTAGCAAGAACTTTCAAATAATGTTCTGAAAGTAGTCAACAACTTAAGAACAGGAAACATCAGGGAGGTTCAGATCAGGAGAGATCAGGAGATAATCAGGAATGGCTGGGTGCATGCCTAACATCCACCCAACCCAAGTTTGAGAAGTATTAGGCTAGACTACTTGTCTGGATGAGTAAATGAGAAGTCGTGAAGGAGCAGAAATTGGTATTTATTGATTACATTACCAGAATATGCTTGAATTGTTTAACACAGTGCCTGGCATATACACACCCAAATATTTCTATAAACTGTTATCATGTTTATAATTCATTTTCCAATCATCAAGAATATGAGCTTATAATACAGGGAAGGAAACTGATGCTCAGAGAAAGTCCTTTTGCACTAGATAGTAAATGGTACAGTTTTACACTGATTCAACCCCATTTAAATCTTCCCTGCTTCTTCAATTCACTAAAAATAAATCTGGGTATTTATAAAAATTAGTAGCTTATATGTGTGGAACCTTTAACTTTTAACAGAACCAATTGTTCCTAACTTACTGTCAAGGAAATTTCATTAAAGGCAAATCCTAAAAAGTGAAGCCAAAATGTAACTCCTCCCAAGTTAATAGAAATTCTATAGATCTTCGGAAACTGAGGATAGAGGAAATGGATCAGCATGCAAATAAATATGGAGAACATACTCATAAATTAAATGCCTCCTATACTAATGGATAAAATGTCATTTTATCAACTTAAGAAAGCTGGCCCTGAGGAATGAAACTCAACATTTGACACCTTTTCTAGGGTGAATTTTCTAGCATTAATGTCTGGGTTGATTAAGTGGATTTGCTAAAGAAATAACCAAAGAATGCTACCTCCTCTTCTTTTCCTTGAGGATAACAGAAAACAGTTCCTCAAAGGTAAGAATATTCTACTAACCCATATCGTCTTATTTTTTCTTTTTTGGGTCACATCGGGGGCGTGCTCAGGGGTTACTCCTGGCTCTGAACTCAGGAATTATTCCTGGTGGTGCTCCACGGGACCATAAGGGATGCCGGGATTGAACCCGGCCGGCATGGGCAGGCCTTGTGCAAGGCAAATGCCCTACCCGCTGGGCTATCGCTCTGGCCCCAACTCATATCATCTTTAAAAAACAAGCTTGGGGGCCAGAGCGATAGCCCAGCGGGTAAGGCATTTGCCTTGCAAACAGCCGACCTGGGTTCGATTCCCGGCATCCCATATGGTTCGCAGTGCTGCAGGAGCAATTCCTGAGTGTAGAGCCAGGAGTAACCCCTGAGCGTTGCCAGGTGTGACCCCAAAAAAAGTGAAAAAACAAAATTTTTAGGGCTGGAAAGATAGTACAGGAGGTAAGGCACTTGCCTTGAATGCAGCTGACCTGGGTTTGGAACCCCAAGACCACATATGGTCCCTCAAAGCATCACCAAGAATGATCCCTAAGCACAAAGTCAGGAGTAAGCTCTAAGCCTTACTGGGTACAATATATAAACAAACAAAAATTAGAGTGAAATATGGTGATGACCCGATGAAATGCCACATTACTTTTGACTTGTGGGTGAATCAGAAGTCTGTGTAATAAACACAAAATGCTATTTAATAATTATTTTCTAAGTTGCATGTACAATGATAATTGAAATAAATAATTGAAAAACAACAATAGTCTTCTAGAAAAACACCAAGCTTGTCGCTTCACTTGTAACACTTGTCTTCCAGTTGTTCATTGATTTGCTCAAGTGTCCTGTTGCAAGCAAGTGTAGCCCAACAGCATCTGCTTGCTCCAGGGACAGGAAGAGCCTCAAACCATTCCTTTAGGTCATGGGAATGAGGTCTGTAATTGTTACTGGTTTTTGGCATATCAAATAAAACAAGGGTAGCTTGCCAGGCTCTGGCGTGTAGGTGGTATACTCTCAGTAGAAGGCTCTCATCTCGAGCATTTACTGATGAAACTTAAAGGGAAAGATCAGGTTTTCTCTTGGGTGGAGCTCTGAGGAACTGGGAGTCTGGATGTTGAGAATGGCTGACTTCATGATGTGTGGAATGCTCTGACTTCTTACTAAGCTTACTGGGATGACGGGTATCAGCTAGAACCTGCCTAGAACTGTATACAGTGTAAAAATGTGAAAGATCCAGGGAAGGACCTGATCCTAAAACCTAGTACTATCTAAGACTGTAGCGTAGCTGCAGAGCGGCTGTGCGCCAATGGAGCTGTGGGTCTGGCGTGGGTCTCTCTTCTGGGATAGCTGGCATGGAGATGGAGGGAAAGGGTGGAGGAGCCCAAATCCCTGCTCCAAGTCCGGCCAGCATGGCCCCTCCCTCACACGTGTGAGCGAACCCTTGGAGCAGTTTTGGACTCGGCCAGGGGCTGGCCGAGCCCCTTTACCAGGAGGTCAGCTCCATAGGTTTGCTTCCATGTGAGGCGCGAGCGGTGCAGCTGTGGGTCTGGAGTGGATGGGTCTGGATCTCTTCCGGGGTTACCGCGGAGCTGTGGGCCTGGCGTGGGGCCCCAAATGTTGTTAGTAGCTAAATGGAAAATAAAAGGATCAGTGTCTATTTGGCACCTAGAACGTCTCTATTTGTATCTATATTTGGCCTAGTACATTTTGAAAACTGGCCTCTGCCTACACCTTATTCATCTTGAATTCAGTTTGATAATCCCTTGTCCTAACATCCCAAAATATTTCATGGGAAAACATACTTTAATTCTTGGATGCTATCTGTGCTTTAACATATTCCACCAATAGATCTAAGGCCAGGCTGTTCTATCACTTCACTTGTATCACTTGTCTTCCCGCTGTTCATCGATTTGCTCAAGCAGGCACCAGTAACATCTCCATACGTCCTGTTGCAAGCAAGTGTAGCCCAAGGCTTTTCTATCTAACTTAAAATTATCAGAAGCCAAATTTAAAAAAATGGAAAGGACAAATAGGGGGAAATGCTAATATATCTAATTCAGTTTATCAAGTATTATTTTATTTTAGAGATTTTTTTTAAGTATTTTATTATACCACCGTGAGATATACAAATAAAAAGATATACAATTAAAAAGTTCATGTTTGGGTTTTGGTCATACAGTGTTTCAGCACCCGTCCCTCCACCAGTGCCCATCTCCCACCACCAACATTATCAAGTATTATTTTAGTAGTCACTCCCACTGAGCAACAGAGACGTTATATATCTTTTTCCATTCTAAGTCCCTGAATTTGGCATAACAATATTTGATATGCCAAATACCAGTAACAATTATAGACCTCATTCTGGAATGGATTGAGGCTCTTTATGTTCCTGGAGCAAGCAGATTCCCTTGGGCTCTACTAGCATGAGACAGGACATATGGAGATGTTACTGGGGCCCGCTCGAGCAAATCGATGATGAGACGGGAAGACAGTGACAGTGAAGTCCCTGAAATCAGATGCATAATTTTTACTTGCATACACAACTTGAACTACCCACATTTAATGTGCTAAACAGCCAAAGCTGGTTAGGGCTACCACGATGAGCAGTGCATATCGGGAGTCTACCCTCATCTATTTCCAGCATAATAGTTGACTTTGAAATGTACAAAATCAAAGAACATAAAAAATCCAAAATTAAATAATTTTTCTCAAGAAGGTAGGTGACGTTACTGTTTCAATCTTTTCTAATGACTTTTTCTAAGTGAGAAATTTGCTGGTAAAATTGTGTAGTTTTGGGAGCTAAAGAGATAGTTCAGTGAGGTGCTTGCTTTGCACATGGCCAACTCTGGTTGGATCCCCAGTACCCCATACGGTCAACCCCCAAGCCCACTGGAAATGAGCTTGGTGTGCACCCCAACCAAAAAAAAAAATTTGCAATACATTACAAAATTTTCCAGGAGCTGGAGAGATAGTACAACAGGAAGGGTACTTGCCTTGCACATACCTGACCCAGATTTGATCCTCGGCACTTTATATGGTCTCCCAAGCCTGCAAGGAGTGATCCCTGAACATAGAGCCAGGAGTAATCCCTAAAACACCACTCGAGGCCCCCAAACAAATCAAACCCCAAAAGCACATTTTCTTTCCCTCCTCAAATGTCTGGGTACTAGTTTTATATTTTGTTCTATTTCTCCATTGGAAATGCTCTGAATTAGAGATTGTAT
>JAJIBD010003508.1:0-92309 GCA_021461705.1 Cryptotis parvus
ATTTAATTTAGTTTAGTACTACATAGCTAGAAAAATATACTTTGGGGACTTTGCTTTGCCTCAAATATAAGGAATTGTTACTGCTGGAGGCAGAAAATCAGATTAAGTGCACTAAAAGAGCTTCTCAAGGAAAATAATAATGACTTTAAAGCCCATGAAGAAAATCCTGTGTTCAGAGTTATTGCTATGTGGTATAAACTTGGTTTACTGTTCATAAGGAACATAAGATATTAAGTTAGGCCAAAATCAAAATATTTAATAAAAACCAAGTATTTAAGGAAAGATACACCTGAGAGAAAAAGAATTCAGTGTAAAAAATAAAATCATCTGTTTAATGTACATTAGAACAGTAAGGGAGAGCCTTATGCATGCAATGTGAAAAAAAATCATGTAATAAGTTTAAAAATTCAGGAACTCACCAGACAGAATACTGTGCATAACCACATTTCAAAAGTACAAAACAACTTTACTAATGAGGTGATAAGAAAATAGTCTACCCTAAATAAATTCTGAAATGGGTAGATACTCTGGGAGATATTACAATGGGTAATGCACTGGTCTTGCATGTGATGGTTCTGGGTTCCATTTCTGGTACTCACATATCTGAGTCCCAGCAAGAATGACCCCTGAACAAGAAGCCAGGAGAATGCCCTGCACACACTGTCTGGGTGTGGCTCCCAAACAATGGCAAAGCAGATATAAGTGTGGTCTATGAGACCCAGGAAAATGGAGCTGTCCATAACATCAGCCTCTATCTGATAATGCTCTGTCCCAAGGGACTCTCACTTCACAGCTCTGACACACATTTATGTATGCTAGAATTCCAAGTGAGGGAACTCATTGGTAGGAGCTGATTTCTCCACTGGATGGAAGTACAGTAAGAACTATGCCATGTGGTGATAAATCATAGCTCGGAACATTAATGTGTCTTCAGTTTTTTTGTTTAACACAGATACATATGATTAAGGGAAAATACTTATAGATGTGCTAATATACAAATGTCAACACAGAACTAAACATTCCCTTACTATGTCAGCACAGAGAGAGCAAAGCCCCAATCCTTCTGTGGGCTGAAATAATGATTCTACCTTCCGAACATTCACAGTGAGTGGGGGGAACAGCTGACATACTCTCTCAGAAGATTGAGTGGATTTACACAACACTGGTTTCAGGGGGAAAATGGAGAACTTTGATAGGGACCTGGAAAACTGCACTTTGTTCCTGCTGTTTTGTCCCCAAATAGCTGTGGTTTAAAACTGAGAAGTATATGAGACAAATCCCAGCTAAGGCACATTTAACAAAGCACCTGCTCCATGTCTAATCGGAGTAGTCACCTCTCTCCACAAGGCAGAGGGTTTGAAAGCCTGGAGTCTTCAAAAGCTTTTGATTAGTTTTTATAGTATTATTACAACCTTTGAAAAGTTTATTCTTAGTCTCTCCATGTCTGAGGGAAATCCAGAAATTAAGAGACATAGAGGTTGATGAAAACAACTGTGTGCTGAAAGTGGGTAAAGGAACAAACATGACAACCTCTCAGTATCTGTATTGCAACCATAATGACCAATGGGAGAGAGAGAGGGAAGAACAAAAGGAAAGTGCGTACCACAGAGACAGGCTGAGGGGTCGATGGGTGGCAGGAGAGAAATGGGGGACATTTTTTGTGGGAAATTGTGCACTGGTGGAGGGATGGGTATTGGAATATTGTATGACCAAAACCTAATCATGAACAGCCCTCTAATTGTGTCACATGGTGATTCAATAAAAAGAAATTCATTATTTTTTTTAAAAAATCAGACCTTTAGTTGAAACACATGTCTGATTTTGAGACAGCTCCCCAGACCATGTAAACCATGAATGCTGGTTTAATTTTCTTTCAATGTTGAGTAAGCTGTACACTTTTGAGTGTGCCCCTACAAAAGACTGAGGTCCGTAAACATTTTCTGATGGCTAAACATCTGAAGGCAACCTATCAGAGTAAAGGGTTTTAACCCATAATCCTGGTTAAAGTCCAGGCGGGTGGTCATGTTCTTTTATTTGAAGATTAAATATAATATCAACAGTTGTCTTGGAAAAACTATATGCATATAAGATAACCATATTGGACAGAATCTGCATCTCCCTACCCACTTAATCACTGTCTGTCTACCCGTTCATCATCGATTTGCTCGAGCGGGCACCAGTAACATCTCCATATGTCCTGTCTCATGCAGTAGAGCCCAAGGGCACCTGCTTGCTCCAGGAACATAAAGAGCCTCAAACCATTCCATCAGGTCATAGGAATGAGGTCTCTAATTGTTACTGGTATCTGGCATATCAAATACGACACGAGTAGCTTGCCAGGCTCTGCCCTGCGGGTAGCATACTCTTGTAGTAATCTCAAAATCCAGCATTTGATGAACTGCATGGCCACAAGTGGGCTGTGATAGGCTGGTCTGATGGGTGGCATTCTGAAGAGAGGGACGTCCTGATGTGGAAAATGGAGGCCCTCATGGAGTGGGCGTTGTCTGACTTGTTGCAAGGCTCTGCTGGGGTGGCGGGCCAGGGCTAGAACCTGCCATCCCTCCCAGGCACCTCATGAGCGGCTGGGCAGGAGAGCCAGTAGCAGCTCTGCCCCATGTCTGTCTCTGGATCAGCATACCTGGGCCAGATTATAAAAGACTGCTGCAGGGTGGATCTTGATGAGCCGGGCTGTGATAGGCTGGTCTGCTGGGTGGAGTTCTGACGAGGAGGAAGTCCAGATGTGGAAATGGCAGCCCTCGTGGAGTGGGGGGGTCGTCTGGCTTGGTGTGAGGCTCTACTGGGGTGGCAGGCCAGGGCTAGAACCTGCCATCCCTCCCGGGCTCCTATGAGTGTCTGGGCACAGGGAGCCAGTGGCAGCTCGACCCCATGTCTGTCTCTGGATCAGCATACCTGGGTCTGTCTCTGGATCAGCATACCTGGGCCTATCACACTGGCACGTGATAGGGTCAAATGGAAATGTAAAGAAATGTAATAAAATGGACTGAGTCTCTCAAGTAGTGGAGGTTGATGGGGATGGGGAGAGGTGATACAGAGGCATGGTGAGAGTTAGGCCACTCTGACGGTGGCGAAGGTTCAGGAACTTTGTCCATCAAGCCCCTAAAAGTTAACACTATTATGATCTTTACTAAATGGCAACCACGAAACACACCTTTTCACTCTACTTGTATCACTTGTCTTCCGTTGTTCATTGATTTGCTTGAGCGGGCACCAGTAACATCTCCATAGGTCCTGTGCGAGCTAGTGTAGCCCAAGGGCATCTGCTTGCTCCAGGAACACGAAGAGTCTCAAATCATTCAAACACTTAAAACAAACCTTCTTATTGCTATGAAGATGGAATGTCTATTATTTTGTCTAGCAGTCTTCAATTTTCTCCCCTGAAGTTTTGGTCAGTGCCAACAGAATGAGAACAAATACACTATTGGTCATAGAAATAAGTAATATCTCATCACAAGAAGCAAAGAAACTTTAATATCTTTTAATCCAAATTATTCATTTTCCCCTTCCCTCGGCCTCCTCACCCATACTCCAGGCTTCGTGAGACGGTAGAGGACAGGAACTGCGAATAGTTCACCTGAGCCTAGCGCAGGGGACCCTTCTAATTTCCAGGCATGTCACTCACGGATCCCTGACCGTCGGAGGCCACTAGCGTCTCCAGCCCGAGCTGCAGGGCCGCCGCGTAGCCGCGGTCAGTTAGCTGGGCTCGGCGCCCCTTTAAACCCCTGTCCGAGCCAGCGACATGATCCCCGCCGGCTGCGATTCCGGCAGAGTGATAGCCCAGCGGTAGGGCGTTTGCCTTGCACACAGCTGGCCTGTGCCGGTCGGGTTCAATCCCGGCATCCCATATGGTCCCCAGCACCCACTTAATAAAACTTATTAAAAATAACTAGTTTTCCTGAATCAATTCTACTGTATAGTGAAATTTCTCTTTGAAAGAAATATGGAAGAGAGTTAAGAATAGTTTCACAAACACAGACCTGAATGTTAAGTGGTGAACTTGGTAGTGTATAGGAGTATGTTTTATTGTTGTTATTTCAATATATCGCTAAATGTTGATCTTCAATGATGTACACATGAAAATTAAATAATGTTATCATGTAATATTATTCCAATAAAAGACAGTGCAGAGAATGCTTTAAAAATAAAGTAAATACATGAATAATGATCAGACCAAAATTATGTCCAGAACTACATTACAAAACTATAGCTTCATCCTTAAGTCATGAATACTGAAAGTTGAAATTCTGATATTTGTATTTTGCTTTCAATCAATGGAAGATAAATTTATTTGGAAGACACTTAATCAATGTTAATTTAATACTGCTTCACCTGATGTATTAACTGGTACTTTCTCAGAGTAAATTTAATGTTTTTTATCTCCTATTTCTTTAGACTAACACATTGTTACCCTTGTATTTGTCAATGTTCTCGAGTTTTCTATCATATATCCATTTCTGTTCATCTTTCTTTTTCTTCTTTCCTATCATGAAAATTATACATACAAAGACTCTTAATACTCAGGATTTCTCAACTTTATATTTACATTTCTGTGTAGATATTATGAAAAGGTATTTTTTCAGAAAATTGGTTTTTATATTGTAATTAGAGCATCACTTCCATAGAGAATAATTTTAACGTGAAATATGGATTTTAACTTTTTTAGAACCCATTAGTGTTCCTAAACTAATGTCTCACAATTAAGTTGACAGAATCATAATATTATCTCTGCATGTCATAGATAAATACTTCAGGAAATAGGCGATTTCCTTGCATGCAATGAACTCAGGTTCAGTCTCCGGCACCCTATTGGTCCCGAGCCCCACCAGGGGTCCCTGGGTTCAGCCAGGCATGACCAAGAAAGCAAAACAAAGAAACAAACAGAAGTTATCTCTGCATTCCTTTCCTCATCTTTTCCCCTAAACTTACTTAAATTTGTTTGTGTTATTGTTAATGCCATGTTTTTCACAACTGCATTTCATCTGCATGCACCTTCTAACCTATTTCATCATTCCATAAAAAACCTGGTTGTAAGTGATTGATTTCCATCGTTTAAGGTTCCCATATCTGCATATAGTTTTCCTTTCTTTATGTCTTTAATCCTACTTGCATAACCGTGAGAGACTTTTCTCCAGCATAGACAAATCCATTCAGCAGAGAAGCTCACAAGTCTTGCTCAGTTTCTATAATCTTCATCTTCATTCACCTTAAATACCTCAATACACATAGAATCTTTATTTGTCATCCTATAGTATTTCTCTTACCTGTTATCTAAAATTTTAAGGTAGTATCATCTATCCAGAAACCTATTATTTCAGACTATTAATTCATTACTGCCACTAAACATGTCCTTCAAACTCAATGAAAAGAGCATTTACTTATTCCCTAATTTATCACCATACACTGACTTCCTATGGCATTGAGTAATTTCTCAACTTACTTGAAAACCTATAATCCATCATCAGGACTACTGTTTATTAATCCTTAGACTTTGAATACATTCTTTTTATAGTTTATCATTTATTTCTATTTCTGAATCTGAAAGATCATCTACAATTTGTCAAGACTGATTTTTTTAGGGATACCAAAAACTAAAAACAATCAAGTTTTCAAAACAGAACCTTTGTTGGTTGGCATGGTAAAGTAAAGCCTTAGGATATTTATGCAACAGTTACTCTGTAATCACAAACACAGATCTCAGGAAGCCAGCAAAGCACAATCTGCCACTGCCTCTAAAGTTTTGTCATTCTTTTCTTTATACACACTAAAATATTAATGGGTAGACTCAGGCTAATTATGTAGGTAATGGGTAGAGCTAGCAATATATAAGCACAGATAAATGTTGACTGACAAGTGGATGGATAAAAATTGAGATGAAGAATAAGCCTGACAAGGCATTTTATTTTATTCTCTAGGAAGGGAACAATGTTTTTAGGAAAGTGAGCCAACTGTCTGAACAATGTTCAAGATAAGATATCTGAAGACTGAAAGGCCTGAAATATAATTAAACTATATTAATTATGATTCAAATAATCTTAAATATCCAGCACGATGTAATTAAAAAAATGAACTTTGCTTAGATACTGCATGAGTGTCATTTCACATAAGCTAATGGTCTTGTGGTCTTGAAAAAGAAGCCATTTAAAAGAAGCATCCTGATTTATACATTCTTTTAGCCCATGACATCTTGTATCTACTTCAACCTGGGTAAACTGGATTAGAAAGGGAGATTAAGATATAAAAAAGAGAGAATGATTAAATTTGAAGAAAACTAAATTGTTTTAATGTCTGGAGATTTTTCAACTTATTTTTCTACTTTCTTTTATGATTATAATTTCCTACATAGCAATGTTAAAATTACATATTTTAAAGTAAAGCAAATGTGTAATTAATAATGACTAAAGGTTGGATATTCAGTCAAACGATTGGCAGATTAGTAATTATTTTCAAAGGTGTGATTACTGTATACCAAAACCTAATATCAAAACTTAAAATATAAAGAATTATTTTACAATCAGATATTAAAATGGAGTTTTCTTTTCTTCAGTCTTGTCACTCAAAAGATTTTAACCAGTGTACATACATGGCCTTCTTTCAGCTCAATCATGAGTCAGTGACACATCTGCCTTCAGAGAGTGTTAGGATGAGGATATAATACTACTCTAAAATAAAATAGAGGGATAACAGCTATCACAGAAATAGCTGCTTGAAATATCACTGTTAGCCCATTAATATTCACGACTAAGTTATGTAAAATGAACATTGGACATGAATTAGCTTCAATGTGATTCTAGAGGAGAGAGCACTGTAGGTACAGGTCATGGACCAACACATAAAATTACTGCAAGAGAATAAATCAAAATAACAAAATAATACAAGAAACATAACATAGCTTCTTCCTCTCTCTGTGGCTTTCTCAATTACTCCCTGTTCCTAATTCTTATCTCACTTAATTCTCTTTCTGGGTTCCAGTTTAATTAATAAAAATATGAATTATTCTCTTGGTATAGATTCAACAAAAATAAATTCATCAACTCAAAATAACTCAATCAAACCTTATGTTCCTTGCATCATATTTTAAAAACTAACAAGTGAGAAGAATCTACATGTTCACTGACATATAGACAGGAAAAGAAATATGACAGATAGATATATTTACAGAGAAATAGATACAAAGAGATTACTAATTACTGAAAAGAAGTGCCAACTGAGACACCTGGAATAGATCTTAAATGTGCAGTGTGAGATTAAAATTAATTGGTAGGGAAAAACATACTATGTGGTCATACTTATATGTGAAACCTTGGAGAGAAAAAAATAGTTGCTAAAACCAGAAGCAGACTGGTGGTTTCGAGACCCTGGGAATAGGGTGGGTAAGATGTGTGAGAGGTATAGGATTCCAGATATAAAATCAATAAAACACCATGTTGTATATCAACATGATTGTGGCTATAGCTAACAATACTATTACATAGTCTACAACTGCACAAGGAAAAAAGTTTTTGTGACTACTCATAGTCATGAAAGAAGAAAAGTAGTAATTTGGCTTTATGTGATTGTTTTTCAATATATCAAATATATAATCCTCATGTTGTACTCAAAACTAGTATCTTTATTTTACCTCAATAAAATCAAAAGAACTATAGTCCTCACCTCTGTATTTTTTAGGTGACCAGGAAGGTGAGCAAGGAGAGAGAAGAGAAAGGCTTATCATACCTTCTTACATGAGATGTCTTATTATTTGTAGGCAGAATTACTGGGTTCTGAATTTATGAATTCAGAAATAAAATTCATGAGAACCTAAGCCAACACAAGCTCAAAATCACCATGTTATCCTGTTACAGAGGGGAAGCCCTTTCCTATGCATCCCTCTCCCCACCTCCTCCCTGCCCCCTCTCAACTGATAACATAAGCAATCATCCCAGGAAGAGATCTGGCAGTTACTCCATAATAATCACAATAAAATTAATTCAATTCAGAGGCTGATGTATGCTCCAGGTTCCCTTCAGAAACTGCCCCCCATGGGAATGTACCCACTACTTTCAGCCCACCCTGCCCAGTGCCCCCTCCAAGAACTTCCTTGTAGAAAAGTGCACCTGAGTAAGTGGCTGAGTAATCACAAGCCAATTCTCTTCTATAATTGTTTGCAGTCTCTATAAGTCATAAGAATTGTTATCTCAATTATCTTTGACACAAAAATATATTATATAATATATACATTATGATGTGCCTTTAATTTTTTGAATACAATCACAAGAAAGCTTTCTTTTATTAGAAACAGAATGTATGCCTTGTCTTTGTTATTTTGATATTTCCCAAAGAAGCAGATATTAACCTAAAGTCTTGACTCGGAACTGAAGGCCAGTTTATTCTGAGAGCTTTTAGGGTGCTTTTAAATAACTCTGCATCTGACATTTCCTTTTCAAAAGCTCAAGTGAATTTTCATGTCATTATTTATTAGACTGCTGATTTGCTGTCAGTTTGGAGGAAACTGGGGCTTTTGTAAAAAACAAAACTCCTGCAATCAAATAGCTTAAAAGTACAAAAGGGGAAAGGCAAGCAGAGCTGGGGGCCTGTGGGGCAGGGGGTGGCCACCACACGGATTTTAAGAAAAAAATGAAGAGACTGAATGTGCCTGAAATAAGATTGCCTTCAGCCAGCTGAACAACACCAGCTGCTATTCTGCTCCTTCTGCACAACGGTGCCCCCTAGCATTTTTCAAGCTCTCTTCTCATCCACCTGTTTCAGCTCTTCTGCCCTTGAGAAAAGCAATGAGAGACATGGAGTCTGCCTGGAGCAAAATTATTTGAATCTTATTTGATGTTTTCCAGTTAAAGCCTCCTGCCCAGTGGCTATGTACAGAGCTGCCCCAATTGGGTGTTGGCACCCCGGGTGCCAGGCAGAGCTACTCCAGCCACCCTGTATCTGCATTTTTCTTCCAGCACAACAGGAAAACCAGCTTCTGGCTCATTTTCTCCCCCCTATCACCACTGCCTTGTCCCAGGACTCAGTCCATTACCTCTATCTTTCATTAATCCCTCTCTCTCACTGATCCATCTCTCTTTCAAGTTTAGACACCTCAAAGTTATGTCACCTTAAAACTAATGCCCTTAACTGCAGCTCCACACCCACCTGGCTCATGAACCCAACCCCGTTGTAGTGATATTATCAAGAACACTGCAGCAAATGTCTTTGCCATTATTAGCCCACCGAGGACCCCAGTCCTCCCACCTCCCTACCACCACACTCTTAAACCATTTGCCCATTACTGTTATGTTGAGTGAATCTTGCTATTCTGCCTTTGCGTAGATTAAATCTTGCACTTTTTTCATCAAATTTCCTTCCACCAATTTATATATTCCTTTAAGATTCATCATCAAGCCTGTCTTTAGTTCAATTTGTCACTTCAGTCTATGCTGTTAGCAACACACACCAGACAGATTGTGGTTCATTCATTACATACCATGAATGGATCAGGTTATATGCTCAAGGATAGTGGGGGAGGAGAGTGAATGAGAGAGACACACAGAGAGAGAGAGAGAGAGAGCATATGATATAAATCAAGCACTTAACCTTATCCCAAAGAAGAATCTGTACTATAATATGGCAAAATCATAGTGCTGGGATAATACTGAAGAAATAAAACTTTTTTAAAAAATTTATTATATCACCTGGATATATACAAGTACAAACATGCTGATGACTGGGTTTTAGTCATACAGTTTTCCAGCACCCACCCCTTCACCAGTGCACATTTCCCACCACCAGTATTCCCTGATTCCCTAGAAGAAAGAAAACTTCTGACTTGATCTTAGCCTCTTAATTCACATAGGCTATACAGGAGAATGTAGGGACCATCAAAGAGTATACAATATGAGGAAATTACAGTTATATATGACATTTCCAGTGTCCCACCCACAGCAAAGCCTGGCAAGCTACCCGTGACATAATTGCTAAGTCAAATCACTATCACTATCACTATAACTATCACTATCACTATCACTATCACTATCACTATCACTATCACTATCTTCCTGTTGATCATCTACTTGCTAGAGCAGGCACCAGTAATATCTCCATATGTCCTGTCTCATGCTAGTAGAACCCAAAGGCATCCGTTGTTCCAGGAACATAAAGAGCCTCAAACCATTATATTAGGTCATGGGAATAACCTAATATAAATGTTACTGGTATTTGGCATATCAAATACCACACGAGCTGCTTGCCAGGCTTGCCGTGCGGGTGGCATACTCTTGTAGTCACCTCTTAATAAAGCAATTACTGATGAACCTCGCAGCCAAGCCGGGCTGTGATATTCTGGTCTGCTGGGTGGAGTTGTGACGAGAAAGAAGTATGAATGTGGAAAGCGGCAGACCCCAAGGCATTGGGGGGGGGTAGTCTGGCTTGTTGTGAGGCTCTGCTGGGGTGGCAGGTCAGAGCTAGAATTCGCCATACCTCCTGGGTGCCTCATGAGCAGCTGGGCACAGGAGGGGTAGCAGCTCTGCTACTTGCAGACAAGAAAGAAGTCCGGCACAGGGAAGAGCAAGTAGCAACTTTGCTACTTGCAGACAAGAAAGAAGTCTGGATGTGGAAAACGGCAGCACCCATGGAGTCGGAGGGGTAGTCTGGCTTGTTGTGAGGCTCTGCTGGGGTGGAAGGCCAGGGCTAAAACCTGCCATGCCTCCCGGGCGCCTCATGAGCGGCTGGGCACAGGGAGAGCAAGTAGCAGCTCTGCCAAATACCAGTAACAATTATAGACCTCATTCCCATGACCTGATGGAATGGTTTGAGGCTCTTTATGTTCCTGGAGCTAATAGATGTCCTTGGGCTACTAGCATGTGACAGGATGTATGGAGAGGTTACTGGTGCCCGCTCGAGCAAAACGATTATCAACAGGAAGATAAGTGATATAAGTGATACAAGTAATGACTTTCTAGCACATGGGAATGACAACCTGTATGCGAGGCCCTTTTGGAAACGCTGGGTATAAATTTTTTAAGTAATGGTTAAATTGGGGTATCTCAGAGATAATAGAAGAATTATCAACTGGATGAGATAATCAAAGGATCATCTTTTTAAATGTAAAATGTCTATTTTTAATGCACTTTTTACTTCTCAAACAGTCACTACATCAAATATATTACATTATCTCAACATATTAAGAGAATATATTGTATTGACAGTATATTCAGACTTAATTTGAAGGATGTTTCATTTTATATGAATGTATATTCTTCATTTATCTTTGATAGATGCATATATGATTCATATTTCTATGTCTTCAAGTAAAATATACATATGTATCCAATATGTATATTTGTTTTTTTATTTCTCAGACCTTTTAATATATCATTCTTCAATCTAAACTTAGAACTACGTTCAATAGAGCTAAGTAGGTTCCTTCCCCCAAAGGACACAAAATCTAAAGGACAGTACTAACCATTTCTGAAAATTTCATCGACACACTCTAGTTGTTGCATTGGCTTATTTAAATGAATACCCAAAACTCTGAATCTCTTTGGGGCACATTTTACGTCTCTTTTCAGGACATGGTTGAGTCTATCAGCTTAGGCTAAACTGGAAGATGAATCTCATGTCTGCTGGCTCCTAGAGTCCAGTGTCTCTGTGGCCAGGGTTCTGCAGCTCATAACCACAGTCCAGGAGCTTCTGTTCCAACGGGCCCTGCTTCCCTGTCCACTGGCCCAGGGCACCTGGGTGCCTTTGGTTCTAGCACCTGTGTACCATAGTTTGAGTTTATTAAGATAATTGTTTTCTAAAGACTGCTTGGCAAGGAGAAAGGATAGTTGCTGGGGTAACTTCCTGTATTTATGTGTATAATGTTATCAGATATTAATTACAGCTCAAATAATTTGAAATTTCTGACTAGATCCCTTGCTAGAGCTCCATCTCCACAGTGAAAAAATAAGCCAATTCTGCTATATTTCACATCAAACTTCTTTACTATATTTTAAACTGGAATAGACAATTTTTCTAAAGATAAAATTTTCTTTAATACACGAGGTGTTTTAATTATCCATATGATTATATCTGTACAAAATTTGGAAATATTGACTATAAAGGCAAATAATTAATTGAATCAGAGTGAATAGGATCAAAATATTATTCTACATCATATAACTATTTACTAACTAAAGGTAAGATGTTTGCTACCAGTATATATGCTGATCTTTGTAAGGAATTTTATACACATATATTAGTATTTCATATTACTAAATTGATTTCATTTCATCTCCTTGACAAAAATTACATTTAACATCTATAAATTCCCTTTAATTATTTAATTACTCGATAATCTCTGAAGTATTCAGGAGAACTCTTTCTCAGTCTCTGTCTGAACAATATCACAAAGAACAGGTGCTTGCCTTTGCCTGTGGCCAATCAGGTCCCATTCAGGATATCCTACTTAGTCCGGAGCCCAGCCAGGAGTGATCTCTGAGTGCCAAGCCAGGAGTCAGCCCTGAGCACTGTGGGTGTGATTCTCCCCAGGGAATATTTCTTAGGTATCTGCCTATATTTTCAAAGCTTAAGCATTTATGCTAAACACTTTTACATTCACATCTTAACCACATTCTAAAGACTTCGTAGGTGTGCAAATTCTCATTCCAGATTTTCACATTTCTTTCCTCATACCCTAACTTCTAATTAATAAAGGTCACTGCATTCTGTTACTTTAACATGGTTTATATTACAACCATGTCATACTCATTCAAGATTAAGGCCCCTTCTTCAGCATTAGAAATATATACGTGTGTTCTATCTTTTCTTGTGGTTTTATTTTATTTATTATTATTTGTTTGAGGGCAGTGTGGGAAGCATATCCAGCTGTGCCCCCATTCCTCCTGGTGCTGCACTCAGGGATCTAACTCCTGGCTCTGCACTCTGGTACCATTTCTGATATAGAGCTCAGGGACCATATGGGGTGCCAGGGATAAAACCCCTCCTGTTAATCTACCCAGCCCTGCCATCTCAGCCTCACAGTACAATGAATGGACACTGTACCAAAATAATATGACTTATTAGGATGCAAATTATTTAAGCTTTCAAAAGAATTCCCTCATACATCTGGAGAGTAGTGTGATTTGGGCGAAAAGAGAGGAGAGTGATATTTTTAGGAGAGGATATTGAAGAGAGGAGAAAATACTTAGAAAGGCTGAGATTTGGGGTAAAGAAGATATAAAAGTGAGGGATCATAGAATTAATGGAAGTAGCGGAAAGTATAATTTAGGGATGGGCAAGGAGGGTCTCACAGGTAAGACAACTTGAAATCTCTAAACAGTTAAATTTGACAAAATAATACAATGAATTGGAACCTTGGGAAATCTCTAAAGATAGTTTAAAGGATGAGTTAGCAGTCAGTGAGTGAGCCTTGAGAAGTGGCATTAATGATGGATAAAACCACAGGGGCTGTGTGTATTCATAGGTTATGATTTAGAAAAATACTGTCGGAGATTTAGAGAATTTGGCAATAGTCTAAATATAAAGAAGCAAGGGGAGAGACAAAAATAACCATATTTCTATGTGGGGCAAATTACTGTCATATTAAAATACGGGAAAACTGAAAATGATCAAAACATAGCAAAGCCCAGAGCACAGCAAATCAGATGCAGTCAGATGCCTTTCCCACAGCCAGCATGAAACCTCAGAAATCAAGGCGCATTCACGAAGGTTCTCAAAAAACCTTGATGAGAAACATTAGTCCTGAATGAAGCTTCGCAAATGGTGTTGCCTAAAATATCTCAAGAGGAAAACAGATATCCTGGATGGCATCTAGAAAGAAATGAAAAACTGAATGATGGTGATCTCAGAGAGGCCTGAATAATTTCCACAATTAGAGAATAATATTCCACACAATGTTGCTATTGTCTTTTGCTAATTGAGCAGATCTATGTGCTAGTGTTAGCAAAGGACCAGCAAGAGTTAAATAGAAACTTTTAGTAGTAACTGGGAAACTCTTTGATAAGTCTAAATGATTTCTAAATAAAAAAATTAAATAACAAAACTTGGATAGAGCTCAAAGCACTAGAGTCAGTTTTTTTTTTTTAAGTAAAGTTCTTGAGTTCAAGTCCTGGCATCATGCAGTCCCCTGAGCACCACAGAGAGAGGTAGTTTTTGTTGAACACTGTGTCAGGAGTATTTCCAAAACACTACTAGGCATGGCCACCCACCCAACCAAAAAAAAATAAAGCAAACAACTTAAAAACAGGATCAAAACGAAGCAAACCATTAATTCACTAGGACAAATAATTTAGCTACATCGCTAGCGAAGCTCAATAATATTTATAGAAATATAGGGTATTATACATCCTGCAGTATAAAACAAAATTTATTGAACTTTCAAAATATAAAACTATCCCAAGCTAGCCAATAATGTGGAGTAAAAGTAATCATTTGAGGCTCAGAAATGTCATGAAAAACAGAATTGACAAAAACATCAACTGTTAGTGACTATAAATTTTATATATGTGCAATTTTTCAATGGAAAAAATGAATATAAGAAGCTGAGGATATAAAAAGTATACCATTCCAAATTCTAGAGTTGAAACACTGTCTTAGTCTGAACTGTAGTAAAACATAGCACAGACAGGGTGATGGAAACAACCACTATTGGTCTGTGACAGTTCTGGAAGGGAAATAGAACCCAAGATCAAGGAATTGTAGTTTACTGGTCTAAATGCCTCACTGACCCTTGTACCCCTCAAAAATTCACAGTAGGGATTAAGTTTGAGCTTAAGAATTCATTTTAGTTCACACACGATTTCCTAGCAAAAACTAAAATGTCTTAGAAAAAATATATACCACATAGAATAGCTTATTTGACATTGCAATAAAAAGTTACTGTCTATGAACACAACAAACATCAATCTCAAAAGAACAGGGGAAGGAGACTGGTTTGGTAGTACAGGGGTTCCAGTGTTTGCAAGTTGCTTGCCAATGTTCAATCCTCAGTCGCACAGACTGTCCCCCAAGGACCACCAGGAGTGAATCCTAAGAACAGACAGGCAGGTCCCAAGAACAAAAACAAATAAGCCAAAGACAAATGATAATATTTCAAGGAAAAAAGGATCATGTAAATACAATATAGGGGCCGGAGGCGATAGTCTAGCAGATAGGGCATTTGCCCAGCATGCGGCCAACCTGGGTTTGATTCCTGGCATCCCATATGGTCCCCGAGCACCGCCAGGAGTAATTCCTGAGTGCAGAGCCAGGAGTAACCCCTGAGCATTTCCAGGTGTGACACAAAAGAAAAAAAAACATAAATACAATATAGGAGTCAGTTCAGGGCTGAAGAAATAACAATCATAAATACCTATTAACCTAGTAACCATACTTTAAAAGACATAAAACCAAAGTTTGCTATGCTAAGTAAAAGCATAATGTGTAACATTGCAGTCATAGAGTTCAACATTATTTTACTGAATATTTGATTAGATAAGGGGGAGTAGATAAAAAATCTGAATAAAATTATCTATATAATGTTATTATCACATTTACCAAATGTAAATATTTTGGGGCATTTACCAAATGTAAATATTTTGGGGCATTTACCAAAATATTCAGGGCATGAGACAAGTCCCAAGAAATTGACATATAAGTAACACAATGTGAGATATTTATTTAATTACTATGGAATTAAGGATGTAAAAATACCATTCCACATTCTATGGAATTAAATTAGAAATTTAAAAAATACTAGGTAAGAAATTCCAAAATAATTAAATACTTCTACATAAGTCCTTGGACACAAAGAAATGATAAAAACTTAAATACTTCATGAATAAAATGAGGTAGATATAAAGCATTTATATCTTTGGATTTATATCCAAAATGGGGGTCCTGATCAAAGTTAGAGGGAAATGACCAGCACCAGACTATTGTAATAGAGATCAGCTTCCATTTTAGCAATGGGCATTTAAATACAGGCAAACAATACACAATCTTAATACTATTCTCTGCAAGAATTAAGATGGTTAAGATAAGAACATTGACCAATACTATTCTCTGCAACAATGAAGTGTGTTTAGATAAGAACAGCAACCAATCATGTGGAAACTGGTCCAAAATGTGGAAAGTAACATTACCCAACACATCCTGCAATGCCAACATCAAATGGAGATGATACTTTAAGCTGGTGGTGGCACAACAGGCCAACCAACACTCCTATAAACACAACTGCAGTTTGTACCAAAGTTGCAGCAGTCTGAGCTGAACTGGAAGAAAGGAGTGTGCAATCGTGTTAGCATTTTTTTTTGTAAGGTTGCTTTAAGATTAAAATATCAATCAAAAGGAACTCACCACCAAGTCCTTTTGTATAAAAAAAAAGCCTATAAGGAACAAAAATTGGAAACCTCACTCAAATGTGGAGTGCAAAGAGACAAAACAAAGGCAGAGTCAGGACCCACCGGGATGCTGAGACAGTGTCCACAAAACTGGAAATGGAGCTTGCCAGCTAGGGGAGGGGCAGGACTGGGCAGCAAAGGCCTGAGGCAAATTGGGGGAGAGCTAATGGTGCTATGGGGTGGGCAGGTGCAGTGACTTTGCAAGCCAAAAATTTAACATTACTGTACACCACACCATTACCTCTCAACACTGCCCCCAAAAACTGATTGGGAAAAAAAAAGGAAACTATGAATAGAAACTATGAATAGAAACTATGAATAGAAAGTCACATCCTTGGTTTGATAAGAAATCCGGGGTCTATGTCTCGTTTAATGGCAAAATCCTGGCTTGTTTCATGTGCTGAGCTAGATCAAGGAAGCATATAAATTCCAGCAAAGTTTCATTGAAAGGTCATGGCAGTACAGTTACAGTAATCTGTAAGTGCATACTAAGACACCCTTCCCACCTCTGTTTAACTAAATACCAATGATACATTTGGCATTTCACATATGTTGCATATAAATATTTGTCTGTGTTCCAATTGTCACCAAACATCATTCTATCTATGTACCTGTAATGTTCTTTCTACTCTAAGTTAGTATGACATTAATGACTATGACTATATTATAGCAGATTTAAAATTCTGTAAAATATCTAATCATGATGATTAGATTAAAAATATTCACATATCATATGACATGAATTGCAAGCGGACATTAGACGAAAAGAACACCACTCTCTAAATGGTTTATTAGTTAGGTGGGGCATATATTCAAAGCTCTAACTCCCATTACATAAAAATGTTTCTCTCAATAGAGTGAATGAAATAAATAAGCAATCTTCTAATTTCTCTTGAAATAGTATATTTGATGAGTGTTCTAATGGTCACATAATTGCAGATGAAAATTTCCTCCTCCTATACTGACTAATTGATGCTTCCAAATATCTGTATCAACTGCAATTTTTTAAAATGATTCCAAAATATCCATGTATACAAACTTTCTTGGAAGAGAGAAAATGGAATAAGTCTAAGACATTAGCAGACTTTTCTTACAATACTTCCACTTAAAAATCACTGTGAAACTTTAGAATTAAGAAAAACACACATACACCTTTACTGGTTCCTTGGAAACCAGGTCATTAAGGCCCTAGGTAGTGTCCAATAGCAACTGTTCTGAGTCTAGAGAGGGAGGAATTTCACTTGCACATTACCACTATGCACTGGAAAAGATAGATTTATAGTTGTGAGCTTCAAGCACATTAAATCATGGCTCAGTCTGGAAGGAAAGCTACTGAAACAATGCATTCTGTTTCCTTTCCAAATATGCTGTCATTGTGGAAGGAGAGCAATGTCACAGCTGAAGTATTTCCTCTTTGACTACTAGAACTTCTGAAGTGCCAGTGAAAGGAGGGACCAGTGAGAGCAGCGGTCACCATGGCAACGGATGCTTCAGTAGTTCACTTTGGCCGAATCTGCAAAGGTCATCTGTTGTTTGCATCATTTTATGGTTCATATTAATTACACATAACTGAACATTTAACTGGTATTACTGATAAGCCAGGATCAGCTACTATGGGTTGGTCTACTATGCAGAGTTCTTTTGTTCTTCCTTATATAATAATACAATAGCTATTTCTTATGTGTTTAGTTTTACTTTAAATAGTATAGATGATGTAAAATTTGCCCCTTCAGGGATATACTTCTCTAAGGTATAGTGATATGGATTTGGTTTATAGTTAGTCCTGTTTAAGAAACTAATTAAAACGAGGGGTCCTGCATGATACAATAGCTATTGTATTAGCGATTTCCTATGTGTTTAGTTTTACTTTAAATAGTATAGATGATGTAAAATTTGCCGCCTCAGGGATATACTTCTCTAAGGTATAGTGATTTGGATTTGGTTTATAGTTAGTCCTGTTTAAGAAACTAATTAAAATGAGGGGCAGTTGCCCTGCATGAAGTTGACTCTGATACCGCAAGGGTCCCTGAGTACCACAGCAGTAGGCTGTCACTGAGAACACTGCTGGGAATGAACCAACCACTGCAATAAAATGGATTAAAATATTCACAATATGACATGAATTGAAACAGATATTAGAATAACACCACTCTTTAAAGGGTCCCCTTAGGTGGGACATATGCTCAAATTTATAACTCCCAGTACATAAAAAAACATTTCTGAAAATTGGAGTCAATGAAATAAATAAGCAATCATCTATAAGAGAAGAAAAACTATATTTATGGAAATTGATATTTGCCTTAACTTTAACTTTTAACTGGAATAATCTGGAATTTTTATTTCCACTGACTAACTATTGATTAACAACTAGGCACTGCAATTAAAGAGTAGATCTTATAAATACTTTGTGTGCACTTGATGTCATGTGATTAATCCCTCCTACCACTACCCTTGTGAGACAGACATTCTATCTATCAGCATATCAGAATGACAAAATCGAAGGAGGGCCCATGTGGAAAAGAAAAGCAACGCAGTGCAGAGACCAGAACTGACAGTACTGCCCACAGCTACTAGGCTCACTGCCTTTGGTCCCTTTTTCTGTCTTTGCTGCATTCCTTCTTCATCTTAATCTCAGTTTCCTTTTTTATTCTTTGCCTCCCAAATTCAGTTTCAAAATCTTAATTCAACTTTCACTTTATTTTCCACTGTGATGATTTCTTTAATGTTTTCTACTGCTAAAAGTCTTCATTTCCTTTGTCCTCAACTACTGAAAGATTTCTAAACAATCTTCTTTTAAACTTTTTTCAACTTATCCAATCCACTGTCTACATACATTAAGGTCTTCTTGATCATTTGTCTCTTTCGCTCTGTCTTTCTGTCTCTCCCTACACACAAACACACACACTCTTCAACACTGCACCCCTTTTGATGTAATAAGAACAAAGAGAATCAGACTGAAGTAGAGGGACCATGAGACACAAACACAGCATAGGAAAATCAGCATAATAAAACTTTAACATTAGACATTGTTTGTCATGAGAAGGAAACCTTACTTTTAATCTAAGATTTATGGATACATTCCAATTCTGACATACACCTTGATTATAACTGATCTGAATTGTACTTCCAGAATAGGTTTCAGAATAGGCATCAAAGATATTTAGCAGTAGAAGATATTACCCGTACTTGGTTTTACTATTGAAAGTTACACTTTTCTTCCTTATTTATATACCCAGAACAATAAGGTGAACAGGAACCTTATTTTCAGGTACTTATTACCTTGAAGGGATGTATAAAATTTCATAGATTTCACAGAGCCCTTATATTTGCAAAGGTAGACACCTGTATAGCAGACACAACATCGGCAATTATCACCCCATCTGCCTGTTGTCCGTCATCTACAAGCTGTTTACACGAGTCATCCTTAACAGGATTGGCACAACACTAGATGAAGGACAACCATGCGAGCAAGCAGGCTTCCAGAAAGGATTCAGCACAATCGACCATATCCCACAATGTAACCAAGCTCATTGAGGTTTGTAGGGGGTACAAGATGCCGCTCTGTCTCATGTTCATTGATTTAAAGAATGCCTTTGATTCTGTGGAGACTGAAGCAGTCATCAAAGCCCTAGCCAAACAGGGTGTTCGAACCAAATACATCAAGATCCTTCGTGAGCTGTATTATGGATTCACCACCAGGATCTTACCATTCTGCAAGAAAGTGATCATTGATGTCAAAAGAGGGGTTCGGCAGGGTGATACCATTTCACCAAAACTCTTCAGTGTCACCCTCAAGAACATCATGCGACAATTAGAATGGGAAGGAATGGGAGTGAAGATAGATGGTCGGCAACTACACCACCTCCGCTTCGCTGATGACATCGTTCTTCACTTGATCACTTGATCACTTGAATCCTGTTATTCATCGATTTGCTCGGCGGGCGCCAGTAACATTTCCATTGGACCCTATCACGTGCCAATGTAGCCCAATGGCATCTGGTTGATTCAGGAATATGAAGAGCCTCAAACCGTTCCTTCAGTGTCTTTAAAAGGAAGTCTGACCATCTTGTAGGTGGGCGGCCACGTGATATTTTTGATATCCCGTGGGATCCAGTCGGTAATGGCTCTAGTCCAGTGGTTGTCTCCAAATCGCATTACATGTCCAGCCCATCTGATTTTCGATGTCTTGGCAAGCGAGACAGCATCCCTGATTCTGGAATAGCGACGGAGGTCAGAACTCCGGATTCCTTCTCTCACTTGAGTGAGGCGTGATATTCCAAGCATAGCTCTTTCGATTCCTCTCTGGGAGACCCGAATAGCATTCTCATCCTGCTTTCGTAGAGCCCAGGTCTCTGAGGCGTATGTTAATGCAGGGAGAACAGTGGAGTCAAAGAGATGTGCCCGGAGCCGGAGGTTCTTTGTCCTTTTAGCTATTTCTTCGATGCCTATGAAGGCATTCCATGCCGCTCTCTTCCTCCTGCGCAGCTCAGGTTTTAGGTCGTTCATCATGTTGATTTCTCGACCTAGGTACACATAACTGCTGCATTCAGAGATGTTTGTTCCATTGAAAGTGAATGGGGCCTCTGGAACTAGTTCATTCTTCATGAACATAGTTTTCTTTAGATTCAGCTGTAGACCTATCTTTCCACATTCTCGGTCAAAGTCAGCCAGCATTTGTGCCGCTTGGCTAATGTTTGGTGTTATTAGAAAATGTCATCAGCGGCGGAGGTGGTGTAGTTGCCGACCATCTATCTTCACTCCCATTCCTTCCCATTCTAATTGTTGCATGATGTTCTCGAGGGTGGCGCTGAAGAGTTTTGGTGAAATGGTATCACCCCTGTCGAACCCCTCTTTTCACATTAATGATCACTTCTTTGTAGAATGGTGAGATCCTGGTGGTGAATCCATAATACAGCTCATGAAGGATCTTGATGTATTTGGTTTGAACACCCTGTTTGGCTAGGGCTTCGATGACTGCTTCAGTCTCCACAGAATCAAAGGCTTTCTTTAAATCAATGAACATGAGACAGAGTGGCATCTTGTACTCCCTACAAACCTCAATGAACTTGGTTACAGTGTGGATATGGTCGATTGTGCTGAATCCTTTCCGGAAGCCTGCTTGCTCGCATGGTTGTCCTTCATCTAGTGTTCTGCTAATCCTGTTCAGGATGACTCCTGTAAACAGTTTGTAGATAACAGACAAGAGGCAGATGGGGCGATAGTTGCCAATATCGTGAATGTCTCCCTTCTTGAACAGTAGAACTGTCCTGCTGCTTTTCCATTGGGAGGGCACCTTGCATTCGGACAGGTAGCGTGTGAAGAGCCAAGCTAGTGTATTGATGAGTACCGACGGCAGATTCTTCAGGTGTTCGGGTCTGACTTTGTCTGGGCCTGGTGCTGTTCCCTTCTTTACTGACGAGATGGCATGTCAGATTTCAGAAGGGAGAACGTTGGGAATGACATATCCATCCTGTGGAATTTGGTATGTGGGCAGGTGGATGTGGCTATCAAAGAGATTTGAGTAGATGTCCTGGATAATCTTCTTCATTGCCTTTCTGGAAGATGTGATAGATCCATCAGGGCGTCGGAGGGCAGTCATCTTGGTCTTATAGTTGGCAAAAGGACAGGCAGGCAGTGTGAATGCTTTTCCCGGCTTCTGCTGCATCTTCCAGTATTTCTGCTCTTCTGTGTTTGAGGTCTTCTTTTATCGCTTCTCTGCCCTGTTTAGCAAGCTTGGATGTTAGCATTTGGTCTCCTGAGGCTCGCGCCTTGCCACGTTGGCAATGAGCTCTAGAGTTTCTGAAGAAAGGCGCCCTTTTGTGTCTTTTCTCTCTCTCAGCATTCTTTGCACAATCATGGAAGTGCTGAACCAGTCGGTTGTATTCTTCATCGATGTCGTCAATGATGGTATCTTCCCATGTTGCTGCAATGGTGCCAAAGAGTTCCCAGTTGATGTCCATTCCAAAAAAGATGGACATCGTTCTAATAACACCAAACATTAGCCAAGCGGCACAAATGCTGGCTGACTTTGATCGAGAATGTGGAAAGAAATGTCTACAGCTGAATCTGAAGAAAACTATGTTTATGAAAAATGAACTAGTTTCAGAGACCCCATTCACTCTCAATGGAACAAACATCTCTGAATGCAGCAGTTATGTGTACCTAGGTCGAGAAGTCAACATGATGAACGACCTAAAACCTGAGCTGCGCAGGAGGGAAGAGAGCAGCATGGAATGCCTTCAAAGGAATCGAAGAAATAGCTAAAAGGACAAAGAACCTCCGGCTCCAGGCACATCTCTTTGACTCCACCATTCTCTCTGCATTAACATATGCCTCAGAGACCTGGGCCCCTACGAAAGCAGAATAAGAATGCTATTCGGGTCTCCCAGAGAGGAATCAAAAGAGCTATGCTTGGAATATCACGCCTCACTCAAGTGAGAGAAGGAATCCGGAGTTCCGACCTCCCTCGCTATTCCAGAATCAGGGATGCTGTCTCATTTGCCAAGGCATCGAAAATCAGATGGGCTGGACATGTAATGAGATTTGGAGATGACCGCTGGACTAGAGCTGTTACCAACTGGATCCAACGGGATTTCAAAATATCACGTGGCCGCCCACCTACAAGATGGTCAGACTTCCTTGTCAAGAACCTGAAGGAACGGTTTGAGGCTCTTCATATTCCTCAATCAACCAGATGCCATTGGGCTACATTGGCACGTGATAGAGTACAATGGAAATGTTACTGGCGCCTGCTTGAGCAAATTGATGAATAACGGGATTCAAGTGATCAAGTGATCAAGTGAAGACACCTGTATAGTACTGACATTTATCTGGGGAAAAGAGGAAAATAACTAAATTTTTGAAAGGAGGCTATGAACAATGGACTTTTATTTAGTGGCAAACTAATGAGATGTTTAAGATACTCAATCTGCTGTTTCATCTTTTACTTTTTTAAGCTTAGAGTTTCAGTATCTCCTCTGCACTATCTAATACTAACAGTACTTGCTCAGTGAAATAAAAATATCTGCTAAAGAAATTACTACAACACACTTTATTTTTCCACTTGCAAACCTGACAATGCAAACACCACCACTAGAATTCACTTTAAAAATTCACAAATAGGGGGTCAAGGGGCTGAAGAGACAGCACAGCAGGAAAAACCCTTGGTGTAATCCCTGAGTTCAGAACTGGGAGTAAGCCCTGGGCATTGCTGGGTGTGACAAAAAAAATCACAAATTTTTAAAATAAATTAATCAAGATATAAAATATCCATATAATAAATGCTCAAGATTAGAGGTGATTACAAGAGTATCCCACCTGCATGGTAGAGCCTGGCAAGCTACCCGTGTCATATTTGATATGCCAAATACCAGTAACAATTATAGACCTCATTCTCATGACCTGATGGAATAGAGCTAGCAGATGTCCTTTGGCCACACTAGCATGTGACAGGATGTATGGACATGCTACTGGTGCCTGCTTGAGCAAATCGATGGTCAACGGGAAGATAAGTGATACAAGTGACAAGCGATGATGTCAATAATTGCCTTTCAAATGCTGCACTAGATTTTATAAAAGTAACACGTGGATTTAATACTTTTAAATGTGTATCTAATACTATGATTTTGAAAGATTAATATAAATAATTTGCTTCCATCATGATATGGCCAACGAACATGCCTGAAATGAACAGAAGATGCTTCCTATGTTTTGTCTTTTATTTTCACCTTACTCTGCACATTGGAATTGGGGTTTCCAAGGCAAGTTTACTTCCACTGAGCCACTATTGACCAAAGAAAACATTTAAACACATGACTAAAATCAAAGTCATAAAAAAATGTTCAACTACTCTTTCTACGCTCCATTTTCAAAGATCTCATGGGCAGAGGGGAGACCTTGATAAATGGGCAGTAGAGGTTGAGGCCAGGGAGGGAAACTCTAGCTGGGGTCCTCAGAGTCTGAGAAGTGATCACTGAGCCACAGAGCCTAGAATCCTCACATACTTTCCCTGCTTAACTCATTAATCTATTTATTTCTCCCATATTTCTCTCATTTGAAAAGGAAATTCCATATCTGGACTAGGATTATATTTTTAAAAGTGGAGAAATGGTTCTCTATTTTCAGAGGTCTGTAGATAGTTTGGCTGTGGAACGGTTGACTGCCAAGTCTCACTCATAGCCTATTTGGATGATGAGACCCAGAGCTATTTGAGGTGCTACTTAGATGAGAGTTGGGCCTAGCTGCTAATCTCTCAGAGGGAGAATGAGATCAGTCGCTAGTTTATAGGATCCAAATATCTTTTCATAGAGTTTTAAGCTCTTCCCTCAATGATTTCTTTGATTCAGTGTAAGTTCAAAAGGACCCTTGGTGAGCTCCATTTTTATTTTTTTTATTTTTTTAAATATTTTATTATACCACGGTGAGATATACATTTACAGAAATGTTCATGTTTTGGATTTGGTCAACAGTGTTCCAGCATCCATACCTCCACCAGTATGCTGGCATGGATGCAGAAAGAAAGGGACTTTCATCCATTACTGGTGAGAATGTCTACTGATATAGCCTTTTTGGAAAACAATATGGGCATTCTCCAAAGACTAAATAGTGGTGAGCTCCTTTTGGTATCAAGTCTTACAATTGCTCTCCGAGCTCTAATCTGGTGGTTTATATCTAGTGGGTAGTCTGACAGCAAAGAGAAAGTGGTATTACCCTGTGGTGGACCTGTGTTTAATTACAAAGAAGGGGTTTGGGGAAAGTATTTAGACTCTGAGAAGGGTGTCACTTTAGTAGGCCTAAAGAGTTTTCAATAATCTTGGAAATCAAAAAGTCAAATGCATGGACCCATAGTTTCACATCAGTGCTAAGACCATTAATCTTTCCAAATTGGATTTCAGATCTTAGTAAAGAAAACTTTGTAAGGTTGAGAATTCCACATTTGTTGAAGGTTCAAGAACCTCATAATTTTTTTTGTTCTGAGCTTTAAGAAGCATCTTCTATATGCTGCTAACTGGAGTCTATGGCTTACAACCTTTGGCTGTATTTCTTCAATGACTCGGTGACACATACCAAATGTCATCAATTCCAACTACTTCTACTAAGATTTCCAAATTCTTGAAAGATATGCCTGGAACCACAGTCACTCAAAACTGCATCTCACCTAGATTAGCCATGGAGGGAAAAAAAAGGCCAACTTCTTCTACAGAGTATGCCAGGGACAATTAATACTCAAATCTGGCCAGTGATAATGTTCTTCATTAGCATATGAAGCTGGCAATCTCCCCTAGTTCAAAAATCACATTTTAAAATTTGTTTCTAAGGATCATGGCCAATGCTAACCAATGAAGGTCATCTTCCCCAGGACACAGAGACTGCTACAAGTTTGCTATTTGTAAAGGGATAATGGGAACAGGATCATCCAAGGAGAGGGGCCAAATGGGAATTTGACTGCTACTGAGGCATCAGCAAATTCTACTGGGACTCTGGAACTGAGAAGTCACCAGACATACACTGATGATGGGCCAGGCAGCTAAGCTCTGCACAATCTCATCAGCTGCCGAACTGCTTCCTCTGTGAGGACAAGAAGTGAGGAATCACAACTGCTGGCGAAGGTCTGGCTGTGAGAAGCAGAGGCAAAACCTCTGTGTAGCTCAAGATCATAGCAGCATTATTCACAATAGCCAGAATCTGGGAAGCAACCCGAGTGCCCGAAAATAGATGACTGGATAAAAAAGCTTTGGTACATCTACACAATGGAATACTATGCAGCTGTTAGGAAAAATGAAGTTATAAAATTTGCCTACAAATGGATGGACATGGAGAAGATTATGTTGAGCGAAATTAGCCAGAAGGAGAGAGACAGTTACAGAATGACTGCATTTATCGCATAACATAAATATATAGGTACATATTATGATACCAATATCCAAGGTCAAGTGAAACATACATCAGGAGGTCCTGTCAAGGTGGAAATTATCACAAACGGTAGGTTTCAGAGGCTAGGTAAGACAGAAAATGGAACAGTGTGCTAACAATTGTGAGGGTACTAATGCCAACCTAGAACTGAGCATTAAATAGAGGCAAAAGGATACACATGACAACCCTTTAATGTATGTTCGTAATCCATAGTCTGGAGAGGAAGGAAAGAGAAAGATAGAGAAATGGAAAGAAATAAAGAACCGCCATGGAGGAGGGCTGGGGGAGGAGGAGGGAACCGGGGACGTTGGTGGTGGTAGATGGGCACTGGTGGCGGGATGGGGCGCTACACTGTATGACCAAAACCCAAATATGAACTTTTTATTGTATATCTTTGTAATTGTAAAAATTAAAAATTAAAAAAATTACAAAAAAAAACTCTCCATAGAGGAAGGCTAGGGGAGAGGGAGGGAATCAGGGACATTGGTGGTGGGAATGGGCACTGGTGGAGGGATGGGGCGGAACAATGTATGACCCGAAACCTGGTCCTGAACAACTTTGTAATTGTATATATCACGGTGGTAAAATAAAATAAAAAGACACCAAAAAAAAAAAGAATCAATATTCAGTCTCTTAGATAGAGATCTGGGAGGTACTTGACCACAATGGCTGGGAAATTGCCAATTCTGATGGCATTGGAGCCTCTGAATGATCGGGAAAGCCTAGACAGACACAGGTTTCACTTGAAACTACTCTGGGTTTCTCGGGGACTGTATCCAGGGAAAGTGCACACAGCAAGATTCTGGAGGAGCTTCCAGAAACACACACTCTTGCTAATGGGGAAAACACAGATGCTGGGGAAAAATTAGAAACATTTTTGTGCTAATAAAAATAAAATCATAAAAATATTTTACTTAAATTATTCCATGCACTTGATATTACTTTGCTTGCTTACAGAGAAAAAAAAAATTCTGTATCAAATTTACATTGTTCATGGGGGGGGTGTAAATCTCACCCACCATATTCTAATAGGCAATGATCTTTTTCTTGACAATCAGATCCCCAAATAATTTTTTTCGTGCTATAGATAGAGGTGTGAAACATGCAGAAATACATCACTTGGTTTGCGAAATTGCATCTAGCTTCATCTAGTCTATCTAAAATAGGTTAGCATGCAATTGTCAGACAGCCAAAGACAAAGAAAACACCGACAGCTCCTACAAGGACGTGTTTTGACTAGACCAACTTTTGGGGTTTTGGGGGAAAGATGTGAGATAAAGGATGCTTTTGTGATTCTTTCGCTTGCCTGGAGGTCGCCAAGAGGAGATTCAAGCTAAGAGAGCCCAGTGGAAATTAAATGTTTTTCTCACGGGTGAGAGACAAGAGTCTGAATTTCGTGCACCCAAATGCCACTGTTCTCCCATCTCCCGGCCACTGCTGCAATGCAGGGGTAGGTCACACATATTGGTGGTGCTGCTCACACACACACAGCTGACATGGCTGCAGGGGTCTGGTGGGGGCATCCACACATGGCCCACTCTTTAGGCGAACTGCTCACACACACTCTTGTTGCAATGCTCACACAGTCACTTGGTGGAGGCTGCTCTTCTGGCTAAGGTATGAGATAATCTGTGCTGTAGCAGCACCCATGAAGGGCACTCAGGTCAGAGCTGGCACAGACTTGGCTGTGAACCAGAGGTGCATTCTATGTCCTGGCATTGGGGCTCCAGAGGGCGAAGTCTCCGGATCAGGGCTGGGCAGTGCCACAGCACCGGGTTTTGAACCTGTAGTCTCACACTTGCAAGACAGGTGCTTTAAGCTCAGAGCCTCTGCCAGGCCCCGTATTCTGGCTTCTCATCTAGTGTTTCAGTGATTAGAATGCAAGCGGCTCTCTCTCTCTTTCTCTCTCTCTATCTCTGTTTCTTTTCTCTCTCTCTCTTTCTCTCCCTTTCTCTCTCAATGGCATGTTCTTCTCATTAAGTAGAACTTTGCTAAAATGCTACACAATGTTTCTTATGGTAGGCTCTGTTTTTTCACTCACACACACTTGGGAGTCAACTCAGAGATGTCCACATGTGTAGGAAGCTGCAATACTTATCTAGTTGTTTCCTTATTGGGGCCACACACAAAAACAAACCTGTGAGTTCATTTGATTAGGTGTTTCTGGATATGAATCTGTCACACATTTTATCAGTACTGTATTTATTTTAAGAATTTGTATTGTCTATGATCTTTATTCTTAGCAACTGTTTTCCGCTCTTGAAATTTGATTAAACTGTTCTCCTAAGAATAGACTAAATTAAATAAAACAGAATGAAAAACTAATAAATATATAATACACTTTGCAGGAATACTAGCAAGTTTCTGCTTCCAACTACATTATTAATTGGTGAGAATTAAAGTTAATTAAAGTATTGATCTGAGAAGAAGTGTAATTCATTATTTGTGAATTTTATAAAGAGAAACAGTTCTCAAGGTCATGATTCACTATTCCTTTCTTTAAACATCAAACCAAAGAAACTCTAGGGAATAGAAGTTGCTTTAATATGGGACCAGGACAAAGGCAGAGTTATCAGGACACTCATGCCTGAAGACCTCTAACTTATATGATTATCAGTCAAGTCTTGAAAGGAATCCAGCTCCTGTTCTAACCACCCACTGTCAACAATGACCTCAAAGGGAGACGTGTTCACATCTGGCTGCTCATTCCAGCTAGGGTCACATCTGACTACTCTTATCCCAGGACCAGGGAACTGGGGGAAGGAGGGATTGAGAACACGTCAGGGGTCCCTCATTCAATGCAGAATGACATCTGATCAAAGGCAGTTATTGTAGTTATCTTCACAGATGGCAATGGCATAAGGTAATTGTTAGGTAATGAATCAGTGAGACCAGAAACACTGCATACCTATTCCACAATGTTCCTCTCAGGGCGATACTCAGTTGGGGGGGGGGGGATTTTCCTGACACTTTGGAAATAGGTGTGATGTCCGAAATCTATAGAACAAAGCACTGTGCTACTTTCAGTGCAGAGGATAATCAAGCATTAATGATTCTTACACTCAGAAAGGGACAGTTCAGCATGACACTGAGTACTGGCCCACACAAACTAAGTACTCAGTTTATGAAACACCCCTTTCTCAGCTTGTGACAATCTATGGATCATCAATGTTTCCAAACAACTGAACACTGCTTGTCCATAGAATCTGGTCTTCTCTCTGAATATAACAGAACATTCTGAAATTCTACAAAATTCTGGACTCTGGTTTCTTCATTTACATGGAAAGAGAGACAGAGAAAGAAAGAAAGAAAAGAAAGAGAGAGTTCATCTAGCCCCAGGGCATACTTGAGAAAAAATATTGTTTCACTAGAATTCAAATATTAAAGTGATTTTTTAATTGAATGAGCAAAACTTGGAAGGACTCAGGGATCGGACCCATAGCCATGGATCAAACTGCATGACAGGTAAATGCTATAACCCCTGCACTCCCCCAAATCCCTATCCCCAAATCATGGGCTATCCATGCTATCCTGGGTCTTTCATTAAAAGTACTGACCATCCCCCAGTGAAAAGATTTATTCCACAGGCTGGAGAAGGTGGTCGATTTCTTGCTGTCTAGTGTAGACTCAACTGCCATGGAAGTTCCAAAAATCTAGAGGAGCACCAAATGGAAGATTTTAGCCAGAAGGCTTTTATAACTTAGCCCTTATAAAAAATTATGCTTTACGTTCTGGGCATCATTATCATTTCAGATGGTAACTCAGTCTAAGAGTCACCCCAAGTGAGTGATCATAGACTTTCTTGAGTGTACACTAGGCTGTGAATTATCATACAAACTTTGGGGGATATTATAGGGTCCAACATTTCAATGTACACTTACGGTGATACAACAAGTTCCTGCTTCTTACAGACTTGAACAATTGATTGTCTACGGATTAAGTTTCAAACCTAGTTCAAGTTGAAGACCTGAGTAAATATGTGACTTTTCACTGCTTCTGTACTGTACTATGCACAAAGACACAAAAGCATAGGTGCACACATTCACACACACTTTTTATTCACAAAAACTTGCATTCAATGGTTCAGCCCATTTTGTAAAAAATAGAGAAGCAGTTATGCAATCGTTACTAACTACAATTATTAAACATATTCATAGATGTAAATATTTGCAAAGAAAGATGAATTATATCAAAGACAACATGATAATAGCAACCAGATCTATAGACACAAATCTAATTTTCTTTTTATTCTGGGGGTGTGGTACTCAGACTCTGTGCTCCACGCTCTGTGCTCCATGCTCTGTGCTCAGGGATCATATCTGGCAGGGTTCGTGGAACCATTATGTGATGAAGAAATCTGAGCCTGGTTCAACCACTTCCCTTGCATGTAGTATACCCACTGGGCTATTTTCCTGCCCTTCTAATTTTTAAATGGTTAATAAGTGGGAGGAACTCCATTACATCTGTCCTAAATATTACGCTCAAGGATTTTCACCTTTATTTTTCAAAGCTTTTCTAAAAACATTACCTACTCAGAAAGTTACCCCCCTTTGTTCCCAGGTAAAAGCACAGTCTACACAACACTGGAAAATCCTGCCAGGATTATCATAGATTTCTGCTATATTGGGAAATCATATCTTTCACCAACATCACATTCAATGTTTTGCATTAAGCTGTTACAAATGTAGACACAATGAAAATATAGTTTAAAATAATTTATAGTGTAACAAAAATTAGAAAAATATGCACCACTAAGGTAGGTGATATCCTACTGAGAGCACAAACATGGAGTTACCTTGCTAAATCATTAAGATGACTGATAATAACTCTTTCATAAAATAAAAATAAGATGAATTTTCATACCATTAGTAAATCCAATACTCCTTCTATTTCTCCTCCAATACTCATATTTTCCCTTCCATTTCTCCTTCAATACTCTTTCTATTTCTCCTCCAATACTCCTATTTCCCCTTCTATTTCTCCTTCAATACTCTTTCTATTTCAGGTAGGAACTGTGGTGTTTCTGCTTTTTTTCAACATCAGTTTTAAGCCAGTGTTATTTCTTGATACTGAATGTCTTTCACTTCAATTCCTCCAGTTTCTACACTGATAGTTTTAGTTCTAGTATGCTTCTTATTTGGTGAAATTATTCTAATTTTCTAACTTATCATAAATGGGTTTTGTCTGGCTTTTTGGATCACACTGACAATGCTTGGGGTTTACTCCTGGCTCTCAGGAATACTCAGGAGTTACTCGTGGCAGTGCTTGAGGGACCATATGGAAAGCCAGGGATCAAACATGGTTTGGGTGCGTTCATGGAAAACACCCTACCAAATGTACTATCACTTCAGCCCCTGTAATGCATAGTTTTGTAAAATTATTTTTTCTATTCTGTTTCTTATTCCAATGCCCAGAGAGGGTTATGTGTTGAGAAAGAAAAATCTAAGCCATATCACTCTTTAATTTACATCATTGGCCACAGAATAATGAATTGCTTATTCAGGCAACAGAAGCATTATTTATTTAAAACAGTCTTGTACTGGGCTTTAGCAGTTATTTTAGAAAGATTACTATTTCAAGTTTAAAAAGGTAGCAACTCTATTATATATCACAAGTTAAATAATTTGATGAAGTATGCATGAAATTATAAATGAATGGGTGCTCTGAAATATATACATAATGATCAAGAACACCTAAGAGGAAGAGTCAGAGTCATAAAGGGCAATGAAGAATTTTCCCATATTTTATTGTGAGAAATAAAGCAGGATCCACGAACCATGGGCAACTCCTGTTTTTAGGTGTACATTATAGTTATCTCCTGTATATATAGTTATCTCTTGTAGATGTGTAAGTTAGGATAATGTCCTGAGTTACCATTTTACTTGTTACCTCTGTGTGTACATTAGGTACTGCCATTCTTGTGTTTGTTTTCTGTCATTTGGCTACATTTTGTTCTCTATTGATTCATTGTGTGCCTTATTCTATTCCAGTTGTGAAATAAAACCAAGCGTTGTTACTCAATTATAGTCAGGTCAGAATTCATGGTCTCCGCGGTGAATCTGCTGGAATTTGAAGGAGTGATTCCATAGAAACCTTCTGTTCTTAGGCTTTGTGAGATCACTTAATATTTTCCTTTAAATTTGCACTGACATGTTAACCTAACACCTTGCTTTATATTCATTTTGTCTCAGATGTCATTACAAATTACAGAAACATTTAGCTAATGCCTCACCACTATAAGATTGCACACAAAAACCTTTGAAAAGTACTTACTGGTAAATTAACTTGGCCATTGCAGTGCCAATTTATTATGATACATCTATAAAAAGAACAAAAATTAATTTTCTGATCTTAAATTATCAAGCATACTTATATATGTCACTTATTTACTGACTATTGGTGTTATTGTTTTGAATAACAATTTCCTATGAACACACTTATCAAATTATTCAGTGTGGTTGGATGTCTAGACATAAATTCTCACATTGGATTATCACATAGGTCATTGGCAATAGTCATAAAAATATCTATATTACTTTTTACAAAACATTCTTCTGCTGAAGATTTATAAAATCTACCTGCTGCATGTGTATAGAAGCCAACATAGCAGGAGGTATCAACTCTGTTTTCTGTTTCATGGAAACGTCCAATCTCTGTTTCCTGTTTCATGGAAACATCCACTCTCTGTTTCCTATTTCCTGGAAATGTCCACTCTCTGTTTTCTGTTTCCTGGAAATGTCCACTCTCTGTTTCCTGTTCCATGAAAATGTCCACTCTGCTTCCTGTTTTATGGAAATGTCCATTCTGTTTTCTATTTCATGGAAATGTCCACTCTTTCAAGTTTAATGGAAATGCCAATTCTCTTTTTCCTGTTTCCCATTCTCTGTTTCCTGTTTCATGGAAATATCCACTCTGTTTGTCTCATGGAAAGTCTATCTCTGTTACCTGAAAATGTCCACTCAATTTCCTGTTTCATGGAAATGTTTTTATTTTCCTGTTAGTGCAGCTCCACTGCATTGTTCCACTACAACTTTCTGTGAGCCTCCATCTCACACTGATCTAATCCAGCCAAGCAGGCCAAGCCTGCCCCTCCTGCAAGCTGAGCCAGGCCAGACCTGGCTAGCACTTCAGCAGGGTACTAAAAACCTTCTAACCTTTTAAAAGAAAATATTTGAAATGTCTGTGAATACCTGTTCCCTTACTGACTCATCTCAGTGTTGTGGAGCATTTGGCATTCATATCGACCTCCCTTAGCTGCGGACACCAAAGTCTTAAAGGAATAAGAGTCTCCCTGAAGCTTATCCAAAAATGAGCTCAGGAGAGAATTTCAACCCATTTGGAAAATGATGATTGTTATGAATTCAGGCAAAGTGAGCTTTCTATATTGATTGGTTTCACAATGAACATTTACTGACCTTTTAGATTTTACTTTTGAAGACAGGAAGTATGAGAGTGAAACACATACACCAGGAAGCTCTACTTTGTGGGAAGCAGCTGAGGCACTGATGGTCCAACTATTTGTTGAGAATCACATGGTAAGATCAGTCATCATTGGGGGTGTGACTCTGAAGTTCGAGCCTCAATCCAAGTATGCTCTGCTATACCCAGCTCCTGTAGGATACTGGCATATATTAACTAGGAAATCACTTCACATTTCCCAGGCTTGGTGCCTCTGGACTTGTGCCCATGACATCCTGACATCCTTCTAAGGAGGGTATTAGTCAGTTCACTCCAATGTGAGAACCAACACTTGTAGGCAATAGAGAGCTCATATCTGGGCATCTGACCACACGTGACAGGCCTCCTAGGAAAAAGCTGCTATGGAAGTTATGTGTGTCAGTTCGTTCACCTCACGTGTGCATAGAAGAGGGGGTGGCACATCCCCCTGCAGCTTTCCCAGTCTCTCGATCACTCCCTAATGGGAGTAATGGCCCCTTTTCAATCCTTGCCCAAATTTCCAGAGCATGTCTGCTTCAGAGCATGACCCATTCCTACATTCTCTGCAACAACAGTGGCAAGTGCATGTATACAGGCTCACAGACAGTACAGGCCCGTGCCAGTATGCACATGTACATGTGTTTGTGCACATCCACACTGCACAAGTCATAAAACACAAATCTGAGAGTCTGAAATAGCAGCTATAAGGATACCTCAGAGGACCAGCTGGGAGAGTTTGGGCAGAGTTGCAGTACACTGCTGCCGAGAGCCTCTGCATCTTGCCTGGAGTTACCTCCTGCAGGCCATTTTGTAGATAGGGGCAGGAAGACAGTTTGGATCTCTGACTCTGTGTGGCAGTATATCTTACCATGTATTCTATGTTAACTGGTATAAATATTTTAATTCATGCTACCACAATCATCATGGGACTAGACAAATCTCACCAATCTTTTTACCTGGCTACGTTGGATCTCTAAGTATAATATAATTGTAACTAGACCAGAGAGAAATGCTGTTTGCCTCCAACCAAGCAAGCAAGGGTAGTTCTCTAATAATTCTAAAGGCTAATATCCAAAACAACTGTGTAATAAGGACAAGGATTTTTTGAAGGCTTGGAGAAATATATACCTGACTGTAGAATATCCATGGTACAAATGCATGCCTTTGTATTATGAGATACAGTTCATCTCAAATCCCCTCCCCCACCTCCCCATCTGCATAGGGCCTGCTTGAAAGCCAAGTGCCTGAAGCTTTGGGTGGGAAATATTAACATTTCAATGGGACTAGATGAGGTCCTGGGAGAAGCATACCTGAGGGGTTTGACCCTACCTGCTTCTGTTGATGTGGGCCAGTCAGGGCTGAAAAGATATAAAACCTGCTTTCTTCCCTGCCTTTCCTCCCTTTTTCTTTGTTCTCTGCCTCTGCTGTCCTCCTCTCCTTTCTCTTCCCTTTTTGGGCCTTAGCACATGTGAGCCACAATCTTGGCCTAGGATTCTAAACCTACACGTGGCCAAGGCCCAGCTAGGAACCTAAAGTATGGGGTTTTACTATTGTTGAATTGTATACCAGAACAAATGTGAGTAAAGGCTTTTGAAACTCTGCTGGATCCGCGAGTCTTTCTCTGTCCGCTGGATGCCAATCCCTGTGGCAGAAGGGGATCCATAACCCTGCTCCTGGATTTTGTTAGGGCAACCAGCCTTCTCCGACAGGACAAGGAGACTTTTCTCCTAACCAGAGAAGCAAAGCAAGCTCACAAATGTCCCTGTCCCAAAGAAAACAAACTGTACAGTGGAGGCAGAAAACTTCCTGTTACAACTTAACAGGCTGAGGGATATTGTCACTTAAAATATTAAACTCCCTAAAAAACTAAAATTTATTGTCACTTAAAATATTAAACTCCCTAAAAAAACTCCCTAATAAAAACTCCTGACACTTTCAAGTGACAGTCATGTCATTGCATGAAGAAATCACAAGGAGACAGGTTAACAGGGTACAATGATTCCCATCTTTCAAAATATCTGAAACAAGAGATGTCCCCATTCAAAGTCTGCAGTGCTTTATTCACTGTGATTACCTAGTACCAGACTGATATAGTCTTAAAATCAGTGCTCAAAGACTATCCATTAGATAGTCCATTAGACAGTACTCAGAAGGTTGGGGGCCTTGGTGACTCTCAACTACCAAGGGTTTGATGACCAGGTAAAGAATGCAGTACTGCTGAAGATGATCTTACGGCCAGCCTTTCCCATCCCACCTACTCCCCAAAACAAAACCATTCTGGGACCTTCAGGACCTCAGCTGGCATTTGTTGGGAGGCATATGTCAACAGGAATTGAACTGGGGTCTAAGGCATGCTATGAATATGTGACTTAACCTCTTTACTGATGCTCTAGTCCTAAAGTGATTCCCTTTTGAGTCCATACCCAATCCTTACTGTAATTGTCCTCAGGGTAGCTCTCCACAGGTGCCCAACCTTGTCAATATCTGACCATCTATTTGTTCATACATCCACAGGCAGAGACAAGCATGTCAGCCAGGAAGCAGGGTAAGGGATCTAATCGGGGATCCAACTTCTGGTCAGCACAGCTCACCAGGGCCCCTTCTCTGTCTAGGACCAACTCAGGGATAAGGGGGTAGGGGGTTCAGGGCCCTGGGTCAGGCATGGAAGCCAACATGTCCAGAGGTTACACATCCAACATGAGCCAGCATCACTTCTGTCCACTAATGGAATAACGCCAATGGTCCTGGTGGATGGTGCCCATCTATTGGAGTCTGCTCATGGAGGCCAGTAGTTTCCACTGAAGACTGAAGGACTGGACGGTGTGATCATGGGGGACAGGAAGAAATCTGTACAGAATTGTTTGGAAATTGGACAGGAGGAAATAATGCTGTCGTTTTTTTTGAAGAAGTTATTATCATTTCATGAGAAATGAATGGCCCATTCAAACTAATTAGAATAGATCTCTGGGTGTGAGGGCAACTTAGAGAGATCAATAGCATTTATCTCCATCATCAATAATCAGTTATAAACATAATTATAAATAATGCATCTCCCTTATTAGCAAGAAGAAAGCATAAATTACCAAAAATTAACACAGCAAACAAAGCAGAAGACCTCTGTTAAATGAGAAAATGCGAAAATCTGAATATGACATATAAAAACATTTACAGCAAACACTGAAAGTTCTTGGTGAAGATAAATATTACTCAGCTATTCTCTCCAAATAGATATGCAAACGAAGAAAAATTAAAGAGGATCTTATGAAAAACTGACTAATTTGTGTAAACTTTCTATTGAAAATAATGGTTTTAAGTAGTCATCAATTCAGGGGAAAATGAAAAATATTATCTTTATTTTTTTAAGTACTGGATCATATTACATAGAGCATCATAATAAAATTAAAATGTTATATTAACAACAAGAACAGACCATCAGAACAACTGAATAGAATATAGATTTCAGAGATCAGCTTGCATTCTTATTGTAATTACTGAAATATAAAGAGCTCACCAGAAAATCAAAGGAGCGAGCCTCTATTAGATTGTGTTGAGAAAATGGAACCAATTAAATAAAGACACATACAAAACTGATCATCACCAAGTACTATGTGCTTAACTGAACAAAAAGAAAATTAAGTTATAAAGTCAAAATAATGTAGGAAATAATTTGAATGCATCTATAGGCAGAGCTGGTGAATGGCTTAAACATAGCAGAAAAAATATAAGCTAGGAAGCAAAATTAAAATAATGTGACTTCCTCAAAATTATAAATTTATTTTTGGCAAAAGGACTCTCATAAAGCAAACATCTAATATGCTTGTAATCCCTAAATTTTATCAAGGAGTGGTTTCCTAATTGGCCAAAAACAGACCAAGGTACATACCTAGTCTGTAAATTGATTGCTGAATATTTATACGCAACTTGCAAAATTTAGAGGATAATTCATTTTTCAGTTAACTGTTCCAGATATCTATTTTAAAGCACAATTAAAAGTGAATATACTAACCTATTCACATATCTATATAATCTCTACAATTAAATGTCTGTTAGATAGTTCAACACATATACACTTCTTTACCGCGCATATTTCATCATCTAGAATATATTTGCTTTTTGGAATCTGTATAAAATATTGATAATTATGATAATTTTGCTCAAATTGTTAAACAAGTTCTGACAATTTTACCTGAAAGATCGCATCACCTTCCTTAGATTCTTCACATAATATAGAGATTACACTTCACTCACAGTAAAACTAAGGGTGATTTCTCTGTGTTTTGAGAATACTTTATAGCCCAAAATGTGGAAGTTATTCATGTCAAAATGTAATGCTGCCTCAAAACTTATAAAACATTTTTTCTTATAAAAATAAAAATAAATAAGTATCCAGTAGGAAATAATTTGCAAATATACAGATATTAAATGCAAGAGATCAAACAAGCTTTTAACAACAGAGGGGGAGATAAAAAGCAAAACCACCATTTTCTTTTACTATGAAAAAGTATCTAGTAATCATTGCTTTCTAAATTAATAGCCACAGGCGTGGGCTCCAGAGTATTTTTAGGAGGCCGCTGAAACATTTCACAGCAGCGTAAGGACTTCCTGGCACATGAGAACATCTCAACTGGAAGCCAGTGGGGAGGGAACACAGCTCCTACCTTCCATTCCAGCCAACCACACAGATTTAGTCTCTGAACACTGAAATAACACTTCTTTTCCTGTTTTAAAAGTGAAAAGAAAGACAATGAATAGTACTTTTTATTTTGAAAAGATTAGTATCATTTTTGCTATAAATTTGAAATGAAGACATACATAGTAAAAAAAAAATAACAGTTGGTTCTATAGTCGAAGATATGATGAATGACCTGAAACCTGAGTTGCGCAGGAGGAAAAGAGCAGCATGGAATGCCTTCAAAAACATCGAAACAATAGTCAAAAGAACAAAGAACCTCTAGCTACAGGCACAGCCTAGTGGCCAGCCTTTCCCATCCCACCCACTCCCAAAACAAAGCCATTCTGGGACCTTCAGGATGGTTTGACTCCACCGTTCTCCCTGTATTGACATATGCCTCAGAGACCTGGGCCTTACAAAAGCAGGATGAGAATACCATTCGGGTCTCCCAAAGAGGAATCGAAAGAGCCATGCTTGGAATATCACGCCTCACTCAAGTGAGAGAGTGAATCGGAGTTCCGACCTCTATCGCTATTCTACCATCAAGGAAGCTGTCTCATCTGCAAGAACATCGAAAATAAGATGGGCTGGTCATATAATGTGATCTGGAGACGACCCTTGGACTAGAGCCATTACCGATTGGATCCCACCGGATGCCTAAAGATCGTGTGGCCGCCCACCTACAAGATGGTCAGACTTCCTTATCAGGACCCTAAACAAACAATTCGAAGCTCTCAATGTCCCTGAAACAGACAGAAGCCATTGGGCTACACTGGCACGTGATTAGCTCAAATGGAAACATTACTGGGATATCAAGTAATCAAGTGATCTATAGTAGAATATGACAATCTGTATGTGAAGAATCAATTTAAAATATTTTAGGAGGTAAAAATATTTTAAAATTTGGGAGCCAGAGAGACAGTATAGCAGGTAGGGTATTTTCTTTGCATGCGGCAGACCTGGGTTTAATCCCGTCATCCCATATGGTCCCCAAGCATGGCCAGGAGTAATTCCTGAGCGAAGAGCCAGGAGTAACCCCTGAGCATTGCTGGGTGTAACCCAAAAAGCAAAAAAAAAATAATAATTCAGGAGGTAAAAATTGTAACATTATGTAAAGACTCATTCTGAGTAATACTTAAAGCTTTACCATTGCTATGTTCTTCTGTTTCAAAATAAAAGCGGTGTCACTATACAAAACCCACGCCAAAAGGGAAAATAATGGGACTTATGAGTTTTCTTCTATGAAAGACATTTTAATACCTACATAAATTTTATATTTAATTTATATTTTACATTAATAATTGTGTTTTTAACATGCATGTTGGATGTGCAAAGAAATTAACTAGTCACTTATTTTCAATGGCAATATTAGAGTAAATCTTGGGTTTCTGAAGGCTCCCTACCCTTATTCGAATAAAATGGCGAGATGAACTTGGGCACCATGAGGGTGTCTCTCTCTATGGAAGAACAGCTTGAGAGAGGGAGAAAGATTGAGGCAGGGAAGTCACTGTAAGTATTGGTGAGTCTGCATTTCTCACTCGACAGATGCCATAATATAATTCTTTGACCAGAGGAGATGACAGAGAACTATTTTGTCTGTTGGTACTTGGGAATTCAGCCTGCTAATGAGATGCTCCTTGAGAGCTTAATCACTGTCACTAGAATGGCGTATCAGCAATGGTGGGACTCAAATCATAACTGGAAAAGATTAATGTCTAATGACAACACAGAACTCTGAGGTACTTTAGGGATAGAGAAGGTTAATTGGAAATGCTGAAATTAATGTTCATTAATTTAATAAACTTGAGGATCTCTCATCATTAAAAGTAGATTGCTATACCTTTTTCACTTAACAATGTCTGTTACTCATTTCAGAAGATTCCTTTAAGACATAACATGATGTATGGAATTTTTAAGTGAGAGAAAGAGTAACCTTTCTCTAAATAACTAAATCTTACAACCTATAATATTTTTAAATTAAACTTTGGCTCTGTAGTTTATTTTATACTGCTGGATACATGCAAGGGTTATAATTAGCAATAAATTGTACATTCCCAGAATGCAATATGTAAAACCCTTTCATAAAACAAGTTTCTAAGATCACATAGGTTTGTACATATATGTTCAGATGTTGATATACTGCACACAGTAAAACAATTAAATACATATACATAAACACAGAAACAAAGACTGTAAATTGTCATAAGAGCAAACAGTATATGAAGAAATATGTAGTCATAGAAATCTATGGTAATTTTAATATTTAAAGAATTATTTGAATGTTTGATCCTGGACCTTACTTGTGAAACTTTCTCATATCAAATGTAGGTTGGAAAATTAACAACACTAAGTAAAATTAGTCCAGGAGAAAAGAAGGGCTCTAGCTCTGGCCCTCCATTCCCAATAGAGCCTCACAAGAAGCCAGAGAAACACCAACCCCATGAGGGCAGCCATTTTTAACATCGGACTCTACAGCTCATCAGAGCTCCACCCAAGAGAAAATTCGATCTCTCCCTGTTGCGCATGACCACTTTGCTGGTTCATCAGTAAATGCACGAACTGAAAGCCTACCTACTACCCAGAGTATCCCACCCACGTGGCAGAACCTGATAAGCTACCCGTGTCGTATTTGATATGCAAAAATGTAACAATTTTAGACCTCATTCCCATGACCTGAATGAATGGTTTGAGGCTCTTAGTGTTCTGGTAGTGAGCAAATGCCCTTGGGCTATACTAGCATGCAACAGGGACATATGGAGATATTACAGGTGTCCTCTCAAGCAAATTGATGAACAATGGGAAGATGAGTGTTACAAGTGATACAAGAAGTAAAATTAAATGTTATTAAACCATAGTTATACAAATAAATAAAATTAAAAACATTTTAATAACATAAGCCAATTATCTACAAGCTGTACACTCGATCATCCTGAACAGGATTAGCAGAACATTAGATGAAGGACAAACATGCGAGGAAGCTGGCTTCCAAAAAGGATTCAGCACAATCGACCATATCCACACTGTAATAAACAAGCAAATCGAGGTTTGTAGGGAGTACAAGATGCTGCTCTGTCTCACGTTCATTAATTTAAAGAAAACCTTTGATTCTGTGGAGACCCAAGCGGTCATTGAAGCCCTAGTGAAACAGGGTGTTCAAACCCAATACATCAAGATCCTTTGTGAGCTGTACTATGGATTCACCACTGGGATCTCACCATTCTACAAAGAAGTGATCATTGATGTCAAAAGAGGGGTTTGGCAGGGTGATTCCATTTCACCAAAACTCTTCAGTGCCACCCTCGAGAACATCATGCGACAATTAGAATGGAAAGGAATGGGAGAGAAGATAGACAGTCAGCAACTACACCACCTCCACTTCGCTGATGACATCGTTCTAATAACACCAAACATTAGCCAAGCAGCACAAATGCTAGCTGACTTTTACCAATAATGTGGAAAGATAGGTCTACAGCTGAATCTCAACAAAACTACATTCATGAAAATGAACTAGTTCCAGAGGCCCTGTTCACTTTCAATGGAACAAACATTTCTGAATGCAGCAGCTATGTGTACCTAGGTCGAGAAGTCAACATGATGAATGACCTAAAACCTGAGCTGTGCAGGAGGAAGAGAGCAGCATGGAATGCCTTCAAAAGCATCAAAGAAATAGCTAAAAAGACAAAGAACCTCCTTCTCTGGGCACTTCTCTTCGACTCCACCATTCTCCCTGCATTAACATACGCCTCAGAGATCTGGGCCCTATGAAAGCAGGATGAGAATGATATTTGGGTCTCCCAAAGAGGAATCCAAAGAGCTATGCTTGGAATAACACGCCTCACTCAAGTGAGAGAAGGAATCTGGAGCTCCGACCTCCTTCGCTGTTCTACAGTCAGGGACGCTGTCTCATTTGCCAAGGCATCAAAAAATCAGATCGGGGGCAGAAGTGATAGCCCAGAGGGTAGGGTGTTTGCCTTGTACGCGGCCGGCCTGTGCTGGCCTGGGTTCGATCCCTGGCATCCCATATGGTCCCCGAGCACCGCCAGGAGTAACTCCTGAGTGCAGAGCCAGGAGACATCCCTGAGTATGGCCGGGTGTGACCCAAAAAAAGAAAAAAAAAAAATCGGATGGGCTGGACATGTAATGCGATTTGGAAAGGACCGCTGGACTAGAGCTGTTACCGACTGGATCCCACGGGATGTCAAAAGATCACATGGCTGCCCACCTACAAGATGCTCAGACTTCTTCGTCAAGAGCCTGAACGAACGGTTTGAGGCTCTTCATATTCCTGAAGCAACCAGATGCCATTGTGATACACTGGCACATGATAGGTCAAATGGAAATGTTACTGGTGCCCACTCGAGCAAATCAATGAATAGCGGGATGTCAAGTGATCAAGTCAAGCCAAGTATGATGTCATTAATAGAAATATCAATTAAGATATAACAGAAATAAACTATAATTTAGTAATTATAGGATGAAAAAAAGGTTATTTGATATTTCCCATATTGTCCAAACAATGGTTTTCAAATGTCTTTCAATAGATAGTCACTGTTCTATAGGTGTAAAAAGGCTGAAAATCACTGGACTAAGCTTAAAAGAGAAGTAAAAAAAATAAATAGCAATTCCTGTTTCAGCCAAAGTGTAACCTAGAGAGTAATGTAATTCTAAAGGCCCCAGAAATGTGACATTGTTAGGTTAACATTACATAGAAAAGTCAGAGAGGTAATAGAGCTCAGTAACTCTTATCAAGATATATTTTTCCATTGTAATCCACCACCCTTCTAAGGGACAGAATTTAATAATAGAGTTCTCCACATGCATTCTTCATAATACTCTGTATAATCCTTGATCCACTTTAATACCTAGTAAGTTACTGGTAATAAATTATGCATTTTCCACATCCGGCCTTCCCTCTCGTCACAACTTGACCCAGCAGACCAGACTATCACAGCCTGGATCATCCACACCCACCCTGCAGCAGTTTTTTTTCAATCCAGCCCAGGTATGCTGAACCAGAGACTCACAGACAGTGGGCAGAGCTGCTACTTGCTCTCCCTGTGCCCAGCTGCTCATGAGGCGCTCTGGAGGCATGGTGGGGTCTAGCCCTGGCCTGCCAACCCAGCAGAGCCTCACAACAAGCCAGAATACCCCCACTCCATGGGGGCCGCCATTTTCCACATCCGGACTTCCCTCTCGTCACAATTCCATCCAGCAGACCAGACTATCACAGCCCAGCTCGTGCAGCCGGTTCATCAATAAATGCTTTATTTAGAGGTGACTACAAGAGTATGCCACCCGCACAGCAAGCCTGGCAAGCTGCTCGTGTCGTATTTGATATGCCACATACCAGTAAAATTTATATTATCTGGTTATTCCCATGACCTAATATAATTGTTTGGGGCTCTTTATGTTCCTGGAGCAAGCAGATGCCCTTGGGTTCTACTAGCATGAGACAGGACATATGGAGATATTACTGGTGCCCGCTCTAGCAAATAGATGCTGAACGGGAACATAGTGATAGTGATAGTAGTGATTTTATAAAATTATAAGAGTTACTGCTATAATTCAATTCATTGTGTCCATACTTCTTTATATACAATAACTGACTAAAGTTATTTTAAACTTTATTTCCAATAACTGATTAAAGTTTTTTTTTAATTTTACTTTATTTATATAAATAAGTGAGTAACTCATCTACTCTTTGGCTTGCTCCAAAAATCAACAACAGAGGAAATAAAATTTGAGATAACTTGTAAATTTTATGGCAAGAAAATTCACCGATAATTTGTAGGAGAGGTATTTGTTTGCTCTATATACTCTTAAATGTATTAAAGCTGAAACAAATCCTATCATCATTTATAGTATTTTAGTATTCATCAAAATGTGTTGCACATACAGATAAAACTTTTCTGATTTGCAATAACCTTTCCTTGAATCCCAAAGCTCAGATACCCATGCTTTTGAGTTATTATAAAGAAATTGAATAGGAATTTAATTTGCCTGATAAGTGATCCCCTCTTGCTGAAACAGCACTGTATCACCAAGGATAAAATGAGATCTATTAAAAGGAGCCATAACCAAGCAGGAGAAAATGTCTGGGGGTTTCAGACTAAAGTACACACTTCATTTTGTGGTGCGTTGGCATCTGTCATGAGTACGTAATTTCAGTCATTCTGTAGAAGGTGGACAATGGAAAAGAATCTCTTCACTTGACTGGAGATTCCTCCCCATGCTGTCAGAAATTAGCTTCAGGCTTCCTTTGTAATATTCACTTTTAGTGTAGAATTTGATTTATCTAAGTCTAATCACAAAGGCAAATGCACTTGGCTTATTTTTCTATATCCTATACCCTGGGGTGGTGATTGGGGGAGAAAGTTTTACTTTACAGTATTAGAGATCGGACCTCCTTCTTTTTGGAAACAGAATCTCAACCCTGAGAAATAGTTAACTTAAAATGAAATTTCTTGAAGAATTTTCCATGCAGAATGTCTCCATAAATTAGTGTGAGTGTATGCATGTGAGACAGTAAATATAGACATACATAGCACACACAGGCTGTGCATGTTGTCTATGTGTCTGTGTATCTATGTGGCTAAGAAAACATGAGTATAAGGCACCCAGTATACATGTAAGTAGAGATAAGGTGGGCTAACAATGCTGAAAATGTTATTTAATGGGTGGTATCATTCATTTGCACTATCAAAATTTTGGAAGAGCCAATAATTGTTAAAATATAAAACTAAGACTAGATAGTACAGTGATAAGGTACACCCAGGCTCAATCCCCAGAACTCAGTTATTATTGTTGCTATTTCTATTATTATAAGTACAATTTTTTATTTCTGTTGGCCATGTCTGTTTGTAATTGAATCTTTCCTACATTCTTTTATACCATTTCAGTACTTAATATATTTTTCTATTTTTGGTTATACTTTCAATAATCATTTAAAATGTTATCTATAAAGATACAAAATATTTTGACATATTCTACTCCATGAATTAATTCATGTTGGTATTGAACTCACATAAATAATACCAAAATGATAAGGCTACAATTTTTGTTCTAAATGGTCACATCACTTTTTACTTTAATATGATGACTAGTTACCTTGGACATAGTTTCAGATACTGATTATTTCCAATATTCTCTTTTATATGTTTGCTTGGGAAACTTTCTCCACTTAGTTAACTGTACATTTTACTTGTCTAGAGTGTTGATTCATCTACACAATCTTCTGGTTTTTACACAAGGGATTTTCCAAACCCTTCTGCAATCTTCACCACCCACAGTGATTTTACTTGTAATGGCAGTAAAAATAGATAGGTTCTATTTGGTTTAGACTTAAAACTCAATTTCTGATACCAGAAGTTTTGATATATTTCCATTATTATTTAGTTCAAAATATTTTTCCTGGAAATACTGCTTTTGGCCTGTTAGCCATCAGAACTGGAAGACATAACAAGAAAATATCTCGGACTGTGGGTTTTACTGTTCCATTCCAATTCTGTTGTAATAAAATAAATTCTTTAAAAAATAATTTTTTGAAGTGGATTAGGTAAACTTGATAAGCCAATACTTATATGTTTTCAAATATGCCCTGTCAATTTGAAAATTCTATGAACTCTAGACTAGTTTACTGGGATGTCCTATAGATCAAATTGCTTAATCTTGTTCAAATATCTTAATTTTTAATTAATCAGTATTTTCTTATTCTGTCACTTACACATAGAAATGAACATTTAAAAAATCCACCTATGATAATGGGTTGTATATTTCTGCAGCTGTAAAATCTGCAAAATTTTGTTGATACATAAAACTGGGATTTAGTCATCAGAGTTACACGGGAGCTACACAAATTATATCACATTACAATAGTGATAACTTTATTTTCTGTATTTTTTAGAAATTTTTCCTATATACTTTCTACCTGATTGTTGACTTTGGATGCTACTAGTGTAACTATAAGAACTCTTTTAACTAATCTTTGGTGTGATATATATTTTTCATTACCTTTTCCCCATTAAGCAATCTGATACATAAGTGCTGCCCTCTTACATAGTGTAGAGCTATTTTCTTATTGAGTTAGTCTGACAACTTTTATGTTTTCATTGGAAATTGCATTCAATTCAAATTAGTATAATAACTAATACAATTGAGTTTAAATATATAATCCTCTTACGAGCACTTATGGTGGTATAATAAAAAATTTTAACAAAAGGAAAAAATTTAAAAATAAAAAATCATTACTGAAGTTGAAAAAATTAGAAAAAAAATAAAACTGAAGCACAGGATTAAGTCTTTTTAAGGACAGTATAAAAGATAACTAAGACAAAAGGGGCTGAATGCAAAAAATGAGCAAACAGAGGAGACAGATGCCAGGAGAAGGTATCTCCGTTCTGAGGAAGTTTGTGCAGTCTGTGATTAGACAAACATGGAGGGCTGTGAGTATTAGGCCTGGCTGTGCATAGCTCAGCCGAGAGAGCGAAGGGAGGGAAACTGGAGAGGAGTAGGAAGGAGTCACACCAATGAGAAGGTGTTTGATGCCCAGCCCTTTTTCTCTCCTGCTGAATGTGAAGAGGTACAAAGCTGCCCGTCTTCTAAAGGAGCGTCAGGAGAAAAGATGAGAGTAGTTAAAGCCATAGGGATATATCACTCTGTTTGACTGACTTAATAAAAACATTAGGCTCTGTGGAAATATTCCAAAGAAGTCTGGTTCTTTCATGAATACATTCTTACCCTTCGGGCAATGCATTCTTAAGACCAGAATTACAAAAACGGGGTATTTACATAGCATACCAAAAAATGGTCTTATAAAATTGGGACTTCTTTTTCAGTTTAAAGCCCTCAAAACATTCCTTCAAGAACTAAAAAGGATCTTTATGGAAAACAACTTTCAGCAGCACATACCAAATTCCCTCCACCAGTCACCACCCTGCCAGGGCTTCTGAAGGACCGGAACATTGCGCTTTGGAAAACTGAGAGGCAGGGATACCGTCCTCAGGCTATCATTATTCTGTCTCCCCTACTCAGGAAGACCCACTGGGCAGGGAAACTGGCTTTGCCCTTAGTCCTTAGGAGGGTCAAGTCTCTGCTTGAAAGCTTTAGGTTTCCCCTTAGGCAAGGCAGAGTGAGGACAGGCACCAGCAGAGAAGCCTATTCAGGGATCCTCTTCATCCTGTCTCACTGTGCATACCTTCCTCCTGCCCTGCCAGAGCCAGGAGGAAATCTCTCCTCCATGTGAAACCCTGGAGGGTTCCTTGGAAGTACAGTCCATACACTCCACGTGCACTTGGACTCCAGCACCCAAATGTCCAATGCTTGTATTATAGCCCTGCCCTGCTCCCAAAGCACATGTGAGGAGCTTCTCCAGCCCATGGCTCACTCAGTAATGCTCTGAGACAGGTGGTCTCCTCTGTGACTCTGATGGCACATTTCCAGCCAGACTTCAGGACTAGGAAACTGTCCTATGAATGGGTCAAAAACCATTCAAATGTTTCCCCAGGCTTTTATTTCTGGCTTTGCTAATTTTTTTTTTTGTTATAAGGATAGACTCATTGAATTCCTGGCACTTTACTTACTGCACTGAAAACTAAGGACTACTCCAGAGAACCTTGGACCTTTCCTATCAGATCAGAAAGTAGAGAGAGAGAGGAGAGAGAGAGAGAGAGAGAGGAATTTCTTCAGGAGATCAGAAAAAAGGGTGATAGACTAAAACTGAGTCCCAGAGCGAGACCTACCCCCCAAAATCTGTGGTGACCAGAACAGATTGGTGTGGGATCACAGGAGAGAGCAATTCCTGGTCTCACACAGCAATAGAATTACCAGCTGACAAGTTAGAAAGACAGGGACTGCGTGGATACTAACCCCCCCACCTTTATCTGTGATGCTTCGGGGCAGGACTTCCACCTCTGAAAGCTTGTCCACACTTTTCAAGTAATGTGGGCTAACCATCAATGAAAAGCATGTGTGGGAGAATAAAAGGCTTGACACATGAAATTATTCATATCAAACCATAGCGATTAATGATATCTACACAGCTTTTATTGTTAATTAATTTTGGTTTTAGTGCCACATACTGTGGTGCTCAGGGTTCACACCTGGCAGGATTCAGGGTGGGGTGGGGGACTGTATGTGGTACTGGGAATGGAACCCAAGTTTGCTATATGCAGGGGAGCATCCTAACCACTGTACTGTATCTCTTTGGTCCAACAATACAGTTAACTTAGAAATCATAAATTACTGAATACATTGCAAAATGATTTATGAACTAAAATTAAATCAAGGGTTGTGTAGGTATATGTCTTGCATGTTGTACCACATTTTGATCCCTTGCACTCCAGAAGACCTCTGAGCCTGCCAGGATTAATACCTGAAGGTAGAGCCAGGAGTAAGCTCTGGGCACCACCAGGTGTGTCCCAAAACATAAAATCAAAATATTTAAATTAGAATGGACATTTTTGTTGATATTAAATGGTAATCAAAATAGGTCCACTATTTATTAGCTAAAATTTTAAAATGAAGCTTAACATCTAACATTTTATCACTGTAGAGATATACATTATACAGGGACATAGAAAATTTCAAATATGAGATGCTTCTTAACAAAAGGCATTTCTACATAGGATGTATCAGATGTCAATGGCATATATGAAGCTTTGATACAAATCCTCTTTTTACATTTGAGAATATAGAGAAAATGAGTTAATCTGTAACTTTTCTATCTGTGTTTTGGCATCTTCTTTTACAAAAATTGATTGAAAGAATGGATCTTCAAAATTGGTATGAATTTTATGCTTATAACAATACAGAACAAAATGAACCCTCTAGAAGAATAAGGCTAAAAGAGCCAGCACAGCTTTCTTTACATTAAAATCTAATTAATACTCTTTGTCCTGAGTTCTCTCTCTAAAAGGTCAAGCAATTTTGGAAGGTATCAAACATAGTTCAGAGGAAAAAAGTATGCATTGAGCACTAAAATAACATTTACATCAATTAATATGTTCTAAGAAGCATGAGATTAGATTATGTTTTAATTTAGCATGCATAACTAAAATGGTTGTTATTGTTCACCATACTATAATTATTTTTCTCTCCATAGCTATTTTCAGCACCAAGTTCTATAGTGAACTTCACAGATAACAGCATTACACTTGGGTGAACAATGTGTTCGAAGGCACACTTGATCTTTATTCTTCATGCTATTATTTTCATAAGAAATCTTTTCTACTAAAGGCATGCTTAAAACTTTGGTGAAAATAATTCAGACACATTAAAGTTTTAGATGTGTCGTTTCGTTATTTCTGTGAAAACTTGTCCAGGAAAGATCAGACCTCTCTAGAGTCACAACTGGAACACATTTCTGTAAATGAGTCGGACCCTACTTGATGTCCTAATTTCTTTGATCTAATACATGCAAATCCAGACCCCCTCTTGTCCTCCCCACGTCCTCTACTTCTCCTTACCCTTACTGCTGCACTGGCAGCAGCACCTCTCATGGTCCTCAGATCCTTACTAAGCTACTTATCTTAGAGGTGCTCTAACACACACTTGGGGCCAGGGTTCACTGAGGGCACCCCATGAGTTTCTGTTGCCCCATGTTCTGTGGTAGGAAGGGGGTGTTCACAGGACTCTCCAGGCCATACACTATACTGAGTGCTTTCATTTCAGAGGCCGTGTGTGCTGGGATCAGACATTTCAGCTGCAGGTCCCCCACCCTGACGTTGCGTCTGACATCTGCCATTTCCTAGTGCTGCTGGGACTTTGCTCAGCAATCCTGGGTCCTGGACATGCCCGTTGCCTCAAGTCTGTCCACTTCAAGTCTGCAATGTAGATGCTCCACCACTGAGCTCCACCAGCTGCCAAGTGCAAGCGTCTGAAAGTCCTGCCTCTCTCTCCTGAGCTCACAAAAACCTCCAGGGACTAGAAATATAAGAAGTCACGAGGAAAACATTAGAATTTGTTTGTGTTTGTCCAATTAATTGCACCATTTTCCCTGATATCATGGAATCAAGCCTATAAACAGTTACAGAATAAGGAGAAATGGAAAAATATTATAACAACTGAAGAAAAGCAAATAAGCCCCTGAAAATTAAAAGCAATTTTATTCCAACAGCCTGTTTAAATACTAGATATATTTATGAAACAAGGAACTACATCTTACTGTAACATCTTTTCTAAAAGCATTACAAAATAAATCCTTTTCATTCATAAAAAATATTTATATATAATTAATTCCAGATAAAAATAATTAGAAACAAATCTAAAGGTATGAGAAAAATAAACAAGTGAAAGTAAGGCAGGTACTAAATGAACTAGAAAACCAGGTAATAAGAAAAAGTCCTCATGCCGAAGATGGTCTACACAGAGGGAGGGGAGCAATGGGGCAGGGGTTAAGGCACTCATCTCCCATACAGACAAACCCAGTTCACACTCTGGCACCAACTCCAGTTGTTCTCCCAGCACTGTCAGGTGTGACTCCCAAGCATAGAGCCAGGAATAGCCCTTGAGCACCTCTGGTGTAGCCCCAAACCCAACCCAAACAAAATGTGAATGATGGTACTGCAGAAATATCAACTTCCACATATTTCCAGAAAAAATCTAATATAAAAAATTATATACAAAGAGAGACTCAGACACACAGGGCAGATCTGCTGCTGGCTCTCCCTGTGCTCAGCTGATCATGAGGTGCCCAGGAGGGTTGGCGAGTTCTAGCCCTGACCCGCCATCCTATTAGAGCCTCGCAAGAAGCCAGAGGGACATCCACACCCTGAGGGCCACCATTTTCAACATCTGGACTCCACAGCTCATCAGAGCTCCACCCAAGAGAAAAACTGTTCTCTCTCTGTTGCAGTTATCAGTAACTGCATGAGATGAGAGCCTACTACTGAGATTACACCACCCACCTGGCAAAGCCTGGCAAACTACCCGTGTCATATTTGATATGCCAAAAACCAGTAACAATTATAGATATCATTCCCATGACCTGAAGGAATGGTCTGAGGCTCTTCGTATTCCTGAGGCAAGCAGATGCTGTTGGGATACACTAGCAAGTGATAGGACATATGGAGATGTTACTGGTGTCCGCTCAAGCAAATGATGAACAACGGGAAGACAAGTGATACAAGTGAAGTGAATAAACTCTCACTGAAATATAACAGATGAAAAGAAACTACCCCAAAATGAAATAGTTTGTGTTGTCCCTGTAGTGTATAACCACAGCTCTCCTCTTCCTTGGAGTGGAAATGGGGCCAACTTTCACAACCAGCACCACAGATGGGATTTTACAGAGCATCTCTAAACATTCTAATCCACACTGGTTTTGTTTGGGGGTTACACTGGCAGTGTTCAGGGCTTGTTCCAGGCTATGCACTCAGGGATAACTCCTGGTAAAGTTCAAGGAACCATATGAGGTGCCAGGGATGAAACCTGAGTCTCCTGTGTGCAAGGTAAGTGCTCTACCTGCTGTCCATCTCTCCAGCCATCTCCTGCCTTTCATTTTGTTTTTCTGTTTGCCTAATTGTAGACTATGTTGCCCCCTAACCCTATTACAACATTCTTTGGTAACTCCACTCTCTGTTTCTTTTGGTTGGACATTTGCTTGTCCCAGAATAAGACTCTTATTAAGACAACACTTCTCACAGACTCACTGATGACTCTGTCAGATATCTACAGTGGTACAGTGACTTTATGTCTATTCCTAGGAGATCTCGTGTGCCAAAGGGTATGTTTATATATGCATATGAGTGTTTCAGCTTGTAATTTAGCTCCTTTTAGTAATTACATAAAATTCCTGGCAATTACCTCTTTAAATATAAATTCTGGTCCACTTTCTCAAACTTCTGGGACTCAATTAAACATGTTAGGTTGTTAGATATTATTCAAAAACTCATGTAAGCCTCTTCCAAATTTGTAATTAGTCAGGAAATATGACAGTAGAATTATAGCCAATTTATTGCTGATAAAGCTGACAGGAGAATCTGAATATTGAAGGGTATGGCTAGAAGGAAATGCTAAATTCCTTAGCCTGACCCACCCAGATTAATTATGTCTCAACAAACAGAAGCTTCCCTCACAGGGCCACAGCTTGGTGCATGCATGATTAAAACTTTGTAATTAGAGGGAAGACAAACCAGAATTCACTATCTCTGAAAACAGCCAGACACAATAGACTGCGAACTACTCAATCAAACATGCCAGCCTCTTATTGAGGACAGGAATGCACGTGGCAGGGTGTCCAGCGGGGAGTGGCTCTCAAAACATGCTTCCCCAACTCTGGGTGCAGAGTCCCATCAGGGTGTTGGTGGAAATGTTGATCCAGGCCCCATCACACTCTGGGTTTCACCAGCTCTCCAGATAATGATGCAGCTCCCTGAAGGTAGAGATGCTGCTGAATGCTCCCATTATCCACCTGCCTGTATAACATTGCCTGCAAATGCCAACAGAGCCCAGAAACCAGCCCCAGTGCAAATATGAGATTAGGGGAAGGAAAACTGCTACTGACTCAAGTGACAACAGTTTTCTTGACCAGATAGGAAATACTGAAAGCATATTTGCAAATAATCTCTGTTAGTATGAGTCAGCTTTGTCACTGTGACATGTAAGTGGCTGCAAACATGCAGAAACAAATGGGCATGACTGTACTCGGTGATAATGTATTAGCAAGTACACATGCAGTGACCCTGCCCCTTGTGGCTGGATGCTTCTCTACTGTCCATCTGCAAGGCTGCCCAGTATTACTATGCCCACATTCAGTGACAAGACACAACAGTCTCTGGGATGGAGGTTAAGGTAGGAAAATGTGATTGTCTGTAGAAACCCATCTCTCATCTACAAGGAACTTCAATTAACCTTATACTTAGCAAAGGTGTACTCAAATAATTATGTAGCCCAAAATGGTCATTCAGAAATGTAATCAAGAATCACCCATCCTCCAAATTGGTTGTCATACAAAATGTAACCCATACCCCACAGTGAAATGAAGTTACATATGTGAAATATGTAGTGTATGTTAAGAATGCATAATATGTACAATGCACTTAATATATGATACATACTATAATATCTAATACATATACTACTTAGTACTGTCACTGCCACTGTCTTCCGTGCATCATCGATTTGCTCGGAGCGGGCACCAGTAACATCTCCATATGTCCTGTCTCATGCAAGTAGAGCCCAAGGTCACCTGCTTGATCCAGGAACATAAAGAGCCTCAAAACCATTCCATCATGTCATGGGAACGAGGTTATAATTGTTCCTGGTATCTGGCATATCAAGTACGACACTGGTAGCTTACCAGGCTCTACCGTGCAGGTAGCATACTCTTCTAATCATCTCTAATCCATATTTATTGATGAACCGCTCGGCTGCTTGCAGCCACGTGAGCCGGGCTGTGATAAGCTGGGCCTCCATTTTTCACATCCGGACTTCCCCCTCGTCAGAACTTCACCCAGCAGACCAGCTTATCACAGCCCTAAGAGCATCCTATTGACAATTGACCTTGCCCACCAAAAGATCTAATATTAACTTCCTTACATTGTAAGATTGTACTACTTAGTACATATGTAATAAATATACAAGGCAAATATATCATAAACATATGCATATATCCTACATACACAGCAATTGTACAAGAAATAATCATTTGTGTGAAATGGCGATTTGCAATTGAATTATCTGCTCCTTTTTGGATTTTATCCCGATCATCTCTCTATTTCTTGCATTATGGAGAATTCCCTACATGATCTAAGAAATAAAATCATGGTCCTAGTTTTTCCTGTGGGTCAACTGAATATGCAGCATATCAAATCATATAATATTCCATCTCAATGGCAGAAAGAAGGGAATTTTTCTGCCCTTCTTTGGGAAGGAGTCAGAGCAATAGAGGGACAGAGTCAGAGCAATAACTCTGACTGCCACATTTCCTGGATGGGGCAATAGTCAGTAACAGGGACTTATACTTATTCATAGTCAACAGCTCAACACTGGCAAAGAAAGGGGCAGAGAAGAGGCTGCCATACTATATTCAATTTACAAACAAAATATAAGAGACAAATTTAGACCAAATGTAGAAAAACTATTTAGAGTGTCAAAGAATGCAGACTACTGTCACTGTTTAGAAAAGCAAAATATCTGACCATCTCCACTGCCTCTCTCTCTTACGACACAGGAAACACTATGGAAAGGCTGCAGTACTGAGCATAGGGTGAGCTAAGAAGTCATGAGTCCAGAGATCTTCCGAGGGAACACCTCCAGACTCTGGGTGAGTTAGGAGTACTCTTGAGGAACAAGCACAATACGAGAGTGCAAATGGTGACTGGGAGCTGAGGTCAGATGTCAGAGTGGACAGGAAGTTCTTTAAGACAATAAGGTTCTATCAAAAAAAAAACACATAGGAAGTTTCAGATCTCTCAGGATTTCCAGCGGAAGACCCTGACAGGCTGCCTAGGAGCCAAGCAAAGCTGCCCACACAATGCTAACACATCCGGAACCCATGCCTGAACAGAATAAATCACCTGAGGCCCAAGAGGGAGCTCAGCCTAGAGAGTACCTGCCTCACACGTGGTGGCCCAGGGTTGGATCCTCAGCATTTCAAAATCCCCTAAACCCTCTGGGAATGAGTTTAGAGCTACTGCTGATGAAATGGAAAAAAAAATAATCGCACATATAAGCTTCTTATCAAAACAACAATTTGAAGGAGAATGACATCAACTATACTCAGGACACAGAACATCTATGATGTTCTACATACATGCACATATTACATGAAATATGAAGAAACTCACAAGTATTAATTCACTATCAGAACCGGATTATGCAAGGCAGAGGGAAGAAATGGGCTTTTTGTTAAGCTGGCACAAAGTTCAACCAAAGTACAAACCAGAGGGCAAAGGGGAAATAGCAACCTCATACATAGATACATTTCCTTGATGTGGATTCATCATTTTCCCCCTTTATAATCTACAATTCAAGTAATGCTAATTGGTTGGCAAAATAGTTGGGATTTGAACAAGAAAAATAATTAACATTTTAACCAGAAATAGATCCAGTGAACATTGTGCTTCTTTTCTCAATGTTGAGAATACTTTCATTTTATAAATGCTCCATACTGAAAGAAGTTTAGTTTAAAATATAAAATTTAATAATTTTTTGTGCACAATTTGACAAATCTCATAGACACACGGTTTTATATCTAATCACACAGAGTTTGATATCATACTCAATAAATGAAATATATTTATTACTGCTGACCTTCCCTGTAGCAATATCCTTCCAAAACTATATAAAATAGGGGAATAATAAATACAACTCAGAGTTGCAAAAGAGAACAAATACATCCAGACTTCACATCCCAAAGAATAATCTTACTATACACAAAACAGAATTTAATTTTGTAACAACAGATTGAGATGAATGACCTAAAACCTGAGGTGCACAGGAGGAAGAGAGCGGCATGGAATGCCTTCAAAAGCATCGAAGAAAAAGCTAAATATCCAAAAGAACCTCAGGCTCTGGGCATATCGGTTCAACTTCACTATTCTCCCTGCATTAACATACGCCTCAGAGACCTGGGCCCTACAAAGCAGGATGAGAATGCTATTCGGTCTCCCAAAGAGGAATCAAAAGAGCTATGCTTGGAATATCACGCCTCACTCAAGCGAAAAAAGGAAATCGGAGCTCCGACGCTGTTACAGAGTCAGGGATACTGTCTCCGTTTACCAAGGCATCGAAAATCAGATGGGCTGGACAAGTAATTCGATTTGGAGATGACTGCTGGACTAGAGCCTTTACCGACTGGATCCCACGGGATGTCAAAAGATCACATGGCCGCCCACCTACAAGATGGTCAGACTTCTTTGTCAAGACCCTGAACGAATGGTTTGAGGCTCTTCATATTCCTGAAGCAACCAGATGCCATTGGGCTACACTGGCATGTGATAGGGTGAAAAGGAAATGTTGCTGGAGTCCGCTCGAGCAAATCAATGAATAAAGGGATATCAAGTGATCAAGTCAAGTGATCAAGTGAACAACATATCAAATTCTTCCTATTCATTTTTAAGTTTTGCTTTTCTTTAAATTTTAAGATGCATATTAAATGGAAAAGATTTTCTTAATTTACTGTGCACTTATGATTAGCAAATACAATATAGTAATACACTATAATAATCAAGTCAAAGTAATAATCAAAATATACTTTTAATTAAAATATTAATTTAAATATTTTAATTTGAATGCCACCCATACGGTAGACCCTGGCAAGCTACCCATGTTGTATTTGCTATGCCAAATGCCTCACTCAAGTGAAAGAAGGAATTCTTTCTTTATATACCCTCATTATATACCTCATTCCCATTACCTGATGGAATGTTTTTTTTTCCTGTTCTATTATTTATTTATTTATTTTTAAACATTTTATTATACCACCAGAGAGATAGAATTACAATGTTGTTCGTGTTTGGAGGTTTCGGTCACATAGTATTACAGCACCCACCCTCCACTAGTGCCCATTTTCCACCACCAATGTCCCCAATTCCCTCCCCCTCCCATAGCCTGCCTAAATGGCAGATTCTTTATCTCTTTTCTCTCTCCCTCTCTCTCCCTTCCTTCTACACATTGTGGGTTGCACTACATACACTTGGAAGCCATCATGTGCATTTTTTTGGCCTGTATTTAATGATCAGTTCTATGTTGGTATCAGCCCTTTCGACATTTATTCACACATGTTCCCTTCTCTGTCTTACCTAACCTCTGACTCCCTCATATTTGCAGTAATTTCCACTTTTGGTAAGACCACCTGATATATTTATGTCATGCAAATAAATGCAGTCATTCTATGTCTCTCTCTTTTCTTCTGACTAATTTCACTCAACATGTCCCTTTCCATGTCCATCCATTTATAGGCAAATTTCATAACTTCATTTTTTCTGACAGCTGCATAGTATTCCATTGTGTAGATGTACCACAGTTTCTTAATCCAGTCATCAGTTCTCGGGCATGCTGGTTGTTTCCAGGTCCTGGCTATTGTGAATAGTGCTGCTATGAAAATAAAAGTGCGGATTGTGTTTCCGCTGTGTGTTTTTGGCTTCCCAGGGTATATTCCCAGGAGTGGTATGGCTGGGTCAAAAAGGGAGCTCAATTTCTAGTCTTTGGAGGAATGTCCATATTGTTTTCCAGAAAGGTTGTACAAGTCGACATTCCCACCAACAATGTATGAGAGTCTCCTTTTCCCTGCATCCATGCCAGCACTTGTTGCTTTTTCACTTTTGAATATGGGCCAGTCTCTGTGGTGTGAGGTGGTATCTCATTGTTATTTTGCTTTGAATTTCTCTGATAATTAGTGATGATGAGCATTTTTTCATATGCCTTTTGGTCATTCGAATTTCTTCCTTGTCAAAGTTTCTTTTCATCTCTTCTCAACCAGTGCCTGATATATCCTGGATATTAACCCCTTATCAGATGGGTATTGGGTGAATATTCCTTCCCATTCTGTGGACTGTCTTTCTATCTTGGTCATTGTTTCTTTCCGAGGTGCAGAAGCTCTTTAGTTTCATGTAGTCCCATATGTTTATCTTTTCTTCTAGTTGCTTTGTTAATGGTGTTTCACTTTGAAGATGTCTTTAGCTTCAATGTTGTGGAGGATTTTTAATATATTTTATTCAATGTACTTTATGGATTCAGGTCTGATATTGAGATCTTTAATCCATTTTGATCTGATTTTTGTGAAATATAGTAGACACAGGTTCAAATTCATTTTTTACATGGAGCTGTCCAGTTTTCCCAGCACCACTTGTTGAAGAGGCTTTCCTTACTCCAATTTAGACTCATTGTACCTTTATCAAAGATTAATTGATCATGTCTTTGAGGGTGAGTGTCAGGATACTCAATTCTGTTCCATAGATCCACAGGTCTGTTTTTATTCCAGTACCACACTGTTTTTATTACTGCTGCTTTGTAGTACAGTTTGAGGTAGGGAAAGGTGATGCCTCCCATCTTCTTTTTCCCAAGTATTGCTTTAGCTATACCTGGGGGTTTATTATTCCATACGAATTTCAGGAGTGTTTGGTCACTTTCTTTAAAGAATGTCATGGGTATCCTTATAGGAACCTCATTGAATCTGTACAAAGCTCTAGGGAGTATTACCATCTTGACAATGTTAATTCTCCCCATCCATGAGCAGGGAATGTGTTTCCATTTCCTCGTGTCCTCTTTTATTTCTTGAAGCAGTGTCTTGTAGTTCTCTTTGTATAGGTCCTTTACACACTTGGTTAAGCTGATTCCTATGCATTTGATTTTCTGTGGTACAATTGTGAATGGAATCGATTTCTTACTATCCCTTTCTTCTCTTTTGTTATTTGTGTATAGGAAAGCCACCGATTTTTTAGGTATTGATTTTGTACCCTGACACTCTACTATACATATCTGTTGTTTCTAAGAGTTTTTGGGTCGAGAGTTTAGGGTTATCAAAGTATAATATGTCATCTGCAAATAATGATAGCTTGATTTCTTCCTTGCCTATCTGGGTGCCCTCAATGTCCTTTTCTTCTCTGATTGAGATGGCGAGTACTTCCAGAACTATATTGAATAAAAGTGGTGAAAGAGGGCAACCTTGTCTTGTTCCTGATCTTAAGGGGAAGGCTTTCAATTTTTCCACATTAAGAATGATACTCGCCTGTGAGCTTTTTGGTAGATGGCTTTGACTATCTTGAGGAAGTTTCCTTCAATTCCCATTTTCTGGATGGTTTTAATCATGAATGGGTGCTGGATCTTGTCAAATGCTTTTCCTGCATCTATTGATAGGATCATATGGTTTTTATTTTTTCTCTTATTGATATGATTTATTATTTGCCTCCCGCTCGGCAAGCCTGGCAAGCTTCTCGTGTTGTATTTGATATGCCAAATTCCAGTAACAATTTATTAGGTCATTCTCATGACCTAATATAATGGTTTGAGGCTCTTTATGTTCCTGTAGCAAGCCGATGCCCCCTGGCTCTACTGGCATGAGACAGGACATATGGAGATATTACTGGTGCCCGCTCTAGCAAATAGATGATCAATGGGAAGATCGTGATCGTGATCGTGATGTTGATTGATTTGCGAATGTTGAACCATCCTTGCATTCCCCAGATGAGTCCTACTTGGTCATGATGTATGATCTTTTTGATGAGTCTTTGGATTCTGTTTGCTAGTATTTTGTTGATGACCTTAGCATCCGTGTTCATCAAGGAGATTGGTCTGTAATTTTCCTTCTTTTGTGTTGTCTCTCCCTGCTTTGGGTATCAGGGTGATGTGTGCCTCATAGAAGCTGTTTGGGAGTGTTTCTGTTTCTTCTATTTCCTGGAAGAGCTTGAAAAGGACAGGTAGTAGGTGCTCCTTAAAGGTTTGGTAGAATTCGCTAGTGAACCCACCTGGACCTGAGCTTTTGTGTTTGGGGCAGACTTTTAATTGCTGTTTCAATTTCCTTGATGGTGATAGGCTTATTCAGGTATTGGAGGTATTCTTGTTTCAATCGTGGGAGGTTATTGGATTCAGGAATTTATCCATTTCTTCTAGGTTCTCATGTTTCGTGGCATACAGGTTCTCAAAGTAATCTTTGATGATCTTTTGGATTTCTATCTTTTCTGTTGTGATGTCACCATTTTCATCTCTGATTCTGTTTATTTGGGTTCTCTCTTTCCCTGTCCTTACAAGTCTTGCCAGTGGCTTGTCAATCTTGTTTAATTTTTCAAAGAACCAGATCATGGTTTCATTAATCTTTCGGATTTTTTTTTTTGGTTTCCAGCTCGTTGATTTCCTCCCTAAGTTTTATTATTTCCTTCCTTCTCCCTGGGTTGGGCTTCTTTTGTTGGTCTTTTTCTAATATTTTCAGCTGTGAGGTCAGGTTATTTATGTGGGCCCTTTTTTCTTTCCCTTATGAATGCTTGGAAAGGTATGAACTTTTTCTTAACACAGCTTTTGCTGTGTCCCACAAGTTCTGATAGTTGGTATCTTCATTGTCATTTGTTTCTAGGAATCTTTGGATTTCCTGTCTGATTTCTTCAGTGACCCATTTGTTGTACAGGAGTGAGCTGTTCAGTTTCCAGGTGTCTGGTTTGACTCCCTGCTTCTGTGTATGGTTAACTACCATTTTCAATGCATCATGATCTGAAAAGATAGTCGACACAATTTCTATCTTTTTTATTTTGTTGAGGTATGCTTTGTGGCTCAGTATATGTTCTATCTTGGAGAATGCTCCAATGTGCACTGGGAAAAATGTGTATTCAGTTTTTGGGATGAAAAGCCCTGTATATATCAACCAGCTCTCTTTTTTCTATTTCTTCCTTCAGGTCCATATTTCCCTGGTGAGTTTCAGTCTCATCGATCTATCCATAGTCGATAAGGCAGTGTTGAAGTCTCCGACTATTATTGTGCTACTGCTAATGTCTTCTTTGAGGTCTGTTAATAGTCGCTTTTAAGTATTATGCTGGCCCTTTATTTGGCGCATATATGCTTAGTAGTGTGATTTCTTCCTGGTATACATACCCCTTAATTATTAGGAAATGGCCTTCTTTGTCCCTTTTAACCTTTTTTCAGCCTGAAGTCTATATTGTCAGATATGAGTATGGCCACACCTGCCTTTTTGGAGGAGTTGTTTGCATGGAGAATGGTCTTCCAGCCTTTGACTTGAGTCTGTGTTTGCTATTATTATTCAGATGTGTTTCTTGTAGGCAGCAGAATGTTGGATTCAGTTTTTTAATCCATTTTGCCACCCTATGTCTCTTTATTGGTGCATTTAGACCGTTGACGTTGAGAGATATTATCGTCATTGGATTTTGTGCCACCTTTCTGTTTAAACTTCTTGTGGTTTGGGGTTATTTTATTTTACAACCTTCATTTCTTCTTTTAAAGTTGGTTTTGAGTCTATGAATTTCCTGAGTTGTTGTTTATCCGTGAAGTTGTGTATCTTTCCTTCACATCTGAAAGTAAGTCTACCTGGGTAAAGAATTCTTGGTGAAGCCTGCAGTTCATTGAGTCTTTTCACAATATCCCACCATTGTTTTCGGGCTTGGAGTGTTTCATCTGAGAAGTCTGCTGTGAATCTCAGGGATGCTCCTTTGTATGTGATTTCCTTCTTTGATCTTGCTGCTTTCAGTATTCTATCTCTGTCTATTGTTTATGTCATTTTAATAAGGATGTGTCTTGGAGTATTCTTATTGAGGTTTCTTTTAGCTGGTATCCTATGGGCCTCCTGTATCCGGGAGCATGCTTTCTTCAGTTCAGGGAACTTCTCAGCGATGATGACTTTGACAGTTTCTTCTTCATCAGGGTTTTCTTCTTGCCCTTCTGGGACCCCAATGATGCGTATGTTGTTCCTTTTTGATTCATCCCGATTTTCTCTGGTAGTCTGTTCATTGATTGTGAATCTTTTCTCCATCTTCTGATGTTGTCTACAGAATCTCTGAACCTCGTCTTTGATATCACTAATTCTTTCTTCAGTAGCTGTTACTCTGCTTTGGAAGCCTTCCCCTGTGTTTTTCAGTTCACTTACCCCATTTTTAATATCTGTCATTTCTGCTTTTACTTTGGTCTGAAATTTACTCAATTCTGCTCTCATGTCCTCTTGTATTTTATTGACTTTTTATTCCATTGTTTGATTGTCTTGAGTTCCTTGTGAATCTTTAACAGTTCCTTCCGAAATTCCTTTTCAGAGAGGTTATATAGCTCATTGTTATTGCTTGACTCATCAGTATTAGTGACTTCAATTGTAGAGCTTGAAGGAATTCTGCGTTTTTACCATAATGACTATCGTAGGTTAAACATGTGTGTTTTGGGTGAATAGTCAATAGAGTTAGTAGGTGCCTGAATTACTTTGCAGTTAGGGATGTATAGCAAAGAATGTAGGGGCAAATGTTCAGTGGTATTTCAGGTAGATAGATATTAATTTACGAGATGAGCTTAGCGCCCACGTGGTTTTAAATTTTGGAGTGTCTCTGGGTGGTTCTGGAGTCAGGGGCGGGGTGGAGGTAGTCCAGTGGAAGATCTGAAAAAGCTGTGTGTGGCTTGGTCCCCTTCTCAAAGTTCCAGCCCTTTATGCTGGAAAGGGGTGCCTCAAGGGGTTGCCCGCCTTGGGAACGCACCTGGTGGGGAGAGCGGGAAGTTGCTGGGCGTCGAGTTGGATGGTGTCAGGAGGGCGATCCGAAGAAGATGGGTATGGCTTGATCCCCTTCGCAAAGTTCCAGCCCTTTATGCTGGAAAGGGGGTGCCTCAGGGGCTGCCTGCTGGGGAACGCACCTGGTGGGGAAAGCGGGGAGCTGCTGGGCGTTGGGGCAGATGGCATCAGGAGGGTGGTACAAAGAAGATGACCTGATGGAATGTTTGAGGCTCTTTATGTTCCTGGAGCAAGCAGATGCCCTTGGTCTCTACTAGCATGAAACAGGACATATGGAGATGTTACTGGTGCCTGCTCAAAAAAAATTGATGATGAATGGGAAGACAATGATACAGTGATACAGTGAGTAATTCAAAAATTACTTTAGTTGATTTTTGTACCAACAACTAAGATGATTTTAAGTCAATTTTGCTAGCCGCTTTATATTGTATTTATCACGATCACGATCTTCCCGTTGATCATCTATTTGCTAGAGCGGGCACCAGTAATATCTCCACATGTCCTGTCTCATTATATAATACTTTAATCTCATGTTTTCAATAATCAAATAAATCAAATACTGTGTGAATTTATATGCCTTTGAAAGAAGGCTCCAAGAATATTTAATTGAATGGAATGTATTAATTGCAGAGATAGCTCTCAGCATCTGGTCTTTTTATTCTAAATACACTTCTACTCCAGCAGAAATCCTATATTTAAAAATAATTCATTATTTACAAATTAATACATTAACAAAACAATGAAGTGAACTCAGTAGATTCAGTGTGTCTGAGCACTGTTCCTTCTGGACAGAACACCAGCATCCTCGACCTGGTGCATAAAATAACTTCAGCTCACTCAAGATATCGTTGTTTTTGAAGATTTTCCTGAAGAATCAGAGAAAATACATATCATTTCAGCTCAAATCTCGCAGGAGGTCCATTTCCCCATGCTCTATTGCCCTTTCTCTCTCTCTCTCTCTCTCTCTCTCTCTCTCTCTCTCTCTCTCTCTCTCTGTCTGTCTAACCCTAGATTTTGGGTGTCATTCTGCTTCCTTTTTCCTTTTTCTTTTGGTTTTTGGGTCACACTCAAAAAGTGCTTTGGGCTTAACCCTGGCTCAGTGCTTAAGGATCTGGAGGTCCAGGGCTTAAGTCAGTTTTGCAAGGCAAACCCTGTAGCTGCTGCACCACTCTCTCCAATCTAACTTTTCTTTCTTAGCAGGCTCAACTCCAGCTGTCTCATAAAGTCTCAATTCATCTTAATAAATGGGCTTGGGAAACACCCTAAAATTTGCTCTGGGGGCAGGGTGAGGAAATCAATAGGGCTAGGATGTATAAGCCTTGCATGCAGATTCCTAGGAGCTGTACCCCCTGTACATGTAAGCAAAACTCTCTAGTGATGAAAATGATATTTATGCCAGCTGGAAAAGAATATGAAAATGTCACAGATACTATTTTAAATAATCTTGACCTTTGCTATTTGGACAATTATATTTTGGCAGTGCTGGGGATCAAATTGAGGCTTTCTTCATGCAAAGAGTACTGGGCAGGCCCATTATCATTAGGCCCTCTCACTCGAGAATGGAAATCCTTTACAGAGTCTCTAGCACAACTGTATCTGTACCTGTTATAGTGCCTGGTCTCCTGCTAGGCTTCTGAGGTTGGGGTCTGAGCATCTTTGCTGTGGGCATTTTTCTGACTATAAAAGACATTAAAGCCATGATGAGCTTTTATAAACTATTACAAAATAAGAATATTTGATATTTTTATATCCCAGTGGACAGTTTAAGTGGATAATGCAGAATCATGGCAGAGATTTAAGAGTTTTTTTTTTAACTGTAATCTCAGTTTTATCCAAGAAAGTACAACTTCTCCAGAATCATGTTTCACCAGAACTAATCCTAGTGACAGAATTATTTTTTAGGACAGTGAGATGCAAGCTGTTTATAAAACATTTTGGCATCTCCTATATAATCCTTGAGCAGTTGCTGAATTTAGAAGAAAAATGTTGAAGAGGCCAAAGTCTTGTCATGCAAAATTATCTATTGACTTGGCTAAACTGCAATAGTCAATGTTTCATAAGATCAATGCCAAAATTGCTGCTTAAAGGAATTGGGGGTGTTTGTTTATTGTTGCTCCTTTTGCTCTGGATTTTTTAAAGGCATTAAATGGTCCTGAAAGATTTGATACCATCTGAATGCAGCATGTGAGGAATTCAAAGATATTCTCAGCAATGAGTTTCTTTCTAGCTTGTGCTTCATAAAACAGAGTTAAGCTCTCCTGACCCTCAAAAGCTTATCAATAAACAGCAATGATAATGGCTTATGCTATTTGAATGCTTCCTCTATATAACATTGGATAATCATTTTTATGAACTCCACTCTGAATTCTGACAACTCTGGGCACTATCCCTGTCCCCATGTTACACAGATTAAACATAGGCTCACATGTTGTATTCATACTGTGTACGCACACTCACCGAACAGCTAGATGTCAAACCAATGAGTACCTAATTTGGGCACCTATAATCTTAAATTTTAATTCTCTGTTGCCTCATATAAGCACATACACAGAGACACACACACATCCCCAAACAGAGTTGTCTAATACCTAAAGATTATAGCAGTAGAGCATGTGCACATGCACGTACACACAGAGTTGTCTAACATCTGAAGAGCATAGTAGCAGAACACACACACATTATTCTTTAACCTGAAAAGCATAGTAGCAGAACACACACATATGCACACACAGCATTCTCTAGCTGAGGAAACACGCACACTTCTCTAACTTCTAGAGAGCCTAGTAGCAGAACACATTTTACTACCTTTGTCCCTGGCTCAGACCAGGGTACTATGCTGCTAAAGATGAGCGAGATACCAGAAAGGTACCTTTTTTTAGAAATTCTGAAACTACTTTTTTTCTTTTATACAACATTCGCACTCCTGGAATTTAATTATGTCTAGTTGTGAAGGGAGGCAGTTCTGCCATTGCGGCAAGACCTCTGATTAGAACAATTCAGCTTCAAGAGCAGCCATGATTAAGAGATGTTGATAAGGCAAAACACAGCAAATTACAAATTAAGTTATATCACTAGTTCTATAGATCCTGGGTGCCATAAGGGGCATTTTGTTAAAAGAGATGTTAAATGAGTTCCTGAAGGTTTGAAATATTTGGGACAAAATACACTGGCTGGACTCCAAGATATCAGATAATTGAACTTAGTTCCTTCAGTGGGAGTAATTAGGCCTAATTTGCATAGGTAAGGTCATTTGAACAACTTTCTGGTGGAAAATAAATCTAATTGAGATTAATGACTCTTAAACACACTGCTTCTCTACTTAGCATATCAAGGCAATGTTTCCTGGTGAATAGAAAATGTTTCAAGAGTTCTATTAAGATATTGGGGTAATTTCATTCATTTTGTCATAAAACATTGTAAGGTTCTATATTGCATGTCAATTTATAAAACAATTTTAGGGGGCTTGGCCCACTCCCAGCAATGATTGAGGCTACCCTGGACTCTGCTTGGGGTCACTCTCAGCTGAACTCTGGGAACCATAGCATGCCAGGGGTCAAATCAAGTGGGCCACATGCAGTTCACACACATTAACCCCAGTACTATCTCTCCAACCAGTAGAAAACAATTTTAAAAACAAGTGTTCTAAAAAGTTTACGTCCAACAATTTCTATAGCTTTATATTTTCTATATATACATTGGCTCTGATTTTCTCTCTCTTTAAAAATGAACATATCTATTTCTTATACAAAAGCTAGTCACTACAGGCTCAAACCTCACAGTCAACACCTGATCCAGGCCAAGATGCTTCAATCTCCCAACCCACTTCAAATCCTAAACCGTCTCCAGTAGGATTAGAGGCATAGTTCACCTAACAGGAAAGTAGCGAAAAGTTTTTTCTAGGTTTTGGTTCTTTTCATCATTTTCATACTAAACACATTTATGTTCTTATTTTCATGCTAAATACAAGCAGGCTACCAGTGTACATCTTTGTTTTAGAACAGTTGTGTTTGCTCTGTATATCTATAAAGTAACAAACTTGATATTTTCACAAACAGAGTATCAATTGTTTGAAAATTCCTGCAGTGACCATTAAAAAGAGAAGCTAGTGTGTTGATTCTAGCTACCATGTTGGAGTGAGTGGCATTTGAGTGTGTGTTTTAGAACAAACAGTTCTCAGCACAGGTTTGACCAAAACTGCTCTGTCACAAATCCATCACAGGGAAAGATAATTGTCGAGTGAGACAAATAAAGTCTGTAGGTCGGATCAGGTTTATAAGTCCCATTTCATAAAGCGTGGCAAAGAAATACACAAACAGCAGGTGTGTGACCTAAAAACAAGAAAGAAACCTTAGTTTTGCCTTTGGCCCTATGACACATGACTGGTGTGTTGGCTCCAAGAGGAAGGAGCTTAGAAGACACCACAGACAAGCAAAGAGACAAGGAGCCACACATAACAGGACACTGACAAGGAGAGGGCACAGAAGAATCCAGAACCTGTGAGACCTTGACCTTGAACTTCTGACCTTCAAAAATGGAAAGTGAAGTTGTGTAATTTAAACTCAGAGACTGTCCTGTTTCTTTTCCAGGCAGCTCTTGAAAACTTCACTAATCATCAGAGAGATGCAAATCAAAACAACAATAAGATATCACTTTACACCACAGAGACTGGCACATATTCAAAAGAGCAAGAACAATAAGTGCTGGCGTGGATGTAGGGAAAAGGGGACACTCATCCATTGTTGGGGGGATGCCGGCTGGTACAGCCTTTCTGGAAAACAATATGGACATTCCTCCAAAGACTAGAAATTGAACTCCCATTTGACCCAGCCATACCACTCCTGGGAATCTACTCTGGGAAACCAAAAATACGCAGAGGAAACACCATCCTTACTTTATGTTCATAGCATCATTATTCACAATAACCAGAATCTGGAAGCAACCAGAGTGCCCGAAAATCGATGACTGGATAAAGAAACTTTGGTACATCTACACAATGGAATACTATGCAGCTGTTAGGAAAAATGAAGTTATAAAATTTGCCTATAAATGGATGGACATGGAGAAGATTATGTTGGGTGAAATTAGCCAGAAGGAGAGAGACAGATACAGAATGACTGCATTTATCTGCATAACATAAATATATATGTACATATTATGATACCAATATCCAAGGTCAAGTGAAACATATATCAGGAGTTCTTGTCAAAGGTGGAAATTATCACAAACGTGTGGGATTCAGAGGCTAGATAAGACAGAAAATGGAACAGTGTGCTAACAATTGTTGAGGGTACTAATGCCAACCTAGAACTGAGCATTAAATAGAGGCAAAAAGATACACATGACAACCCTTTAATGTATGTTCTATAATCCATAGTCTGGAAGGGAAGGAAAAGAGAAAGAGAGAGAAAGGGAAAGAAATAAAAAAAACCTGCCATGGAGGAGGGCTGGGGAAGTGGGAGGGAACCGGGGACGTTGGTGGTGGGAGATGGGCACTGGTGGAGGGATTGGTGCTGGAACACTGTATGACCAAAACCCAAATATGAACTTTTTAATTGTATATCTTTGTAATTGTAAAAAAAAAATTAAAAAAAAACTTGGTACAAAGCCCACTCCACTGACGAACTTAAAACCCTTTAACACAAATCTCAAACCTCTACATACCCAACTAGTAGAATCTACACTCACGTATTTTACAGGGATCACAGCATAGGGTTTTTGGGAAGAAGAACAGCATTCATCCCTTTAAGCTTTTTGACCTGTTCCTTTTCCTTTGTGCTCTACTCTGGCCATGAGGCCGGCACTGCCAGTGTAATCACTACCATATGAATCCATGTGTTTCCTGTCCTAAATGGTGAAAGAGAAAAATTCTGGTTAAATGGAGGGTGGGGGTAGACATTGAAGGCCTTTTGCCATCTCAGAGATAGTCAATTCAATCATCCACTGGTACGTCATATACTGCCTTAAATATTAGTGGTTTAAAATAAGGGAACTACATCAAACAAGGAAAATAACATATTTATGTAAAAGAAGCAATGACTAGAATACAAAGACACCCCACAGGCAAGGAGAAAAAAGTTCCCACCACTCATCTGATAAAGGGTTTATATCCACACTATGTAAAGTTCTGGTAGAAATTTACAACAATAAAACAAAACCGATTTTAAAAATGAGGGTTGGTGTTGCAGGACTCCTAAGGGCCGCTGCATCTGCTCTGGATTGCCTCCCCGCAAATCACTCCGTAGATAAGGGGGTAGTCTAAATGTGGCAGTTTATCCGACCATGTATGCTGTACTAGCTGGTATAAATATTCTCCCATGCTATCTCAATCATCTTGGGACTAGCTAGATCTTACCAGCATATTAGCCTGGCCACGTAGGACACCTAAGTAATTAGACCAGAGAGAAATGCTGTTTGCTTCCAAACAAACAAGCATGGCTCCCTGATAAAATATAAAACTACAATGAAGTAGAGGAGACTTGTGAAGGCTTGGAGAAATATTTAACTGGCATTGGTGTTGATCTTTGGTACAGTGACATGCCATCTCAGAAACCCCCCTTCTCTACATTTCAAAGGCATTCCTGGCTCAAAACATTAGCACAGTAAAGGCCCTAGGTGAGATGCAGGGAGGGGATTACCTGAGGGCATTGGACCCTCCCTGCTTTCCATAACAATGGGAGGAAGGTCTGAGTTGCGGGGGGGGGGGGGGGAATAAACTAGCCGGTTCCCACTCTCCCAGTCTTCTTCCCTGTGGGATCTCGCCTTGTGAGCATTTATTCCCCTTGGAAGTTTTACACGTGGTGGTCGCCATCTTGGCCTACACGTGGCTGGGGTTCTAGCCTGGAATCCTAAGCATCGGGTTTTTCCTTTTGCTGATTTGTATGCCTGAACCTGTGATAAGTAAAGCCTTTAAAACTGCATCGGATTCCTGAGCGTTCATCCATTCCTCGCCGGCTTCGGAGGTAGAAGGGAACTTCGCTTCCCGGCACTGTCGGGGACCCCGCGGAGCGCCCTGACAGGTTGGGGGGGGCATAAAAATGAACAGACACTTCCTCAAAAAAAAGACTGTATTACCAAAACCCAAACATGAACATATTTGTAATTGTATATCTCATGGTGATATAACAAAATATTTTAGAAAAAAAGGCACACAGATGGCAGGCAAAACCTGAACAGGAGTGAAACAGAGAAAGACCTCTGCTGAATGGAGGCAGCCCATACCTGGTGCTCTTCAATAACTGGGTCTAGGTGTAACAGGAGGTATGAGTGGCCAGAAAGCACTCATACCTTTTATATGGCAAAGGAAGGCAGAAATTTGTTTCATTACAAGATCATTGGCAGAGATGCAAACACCAGGAAACAACTCTAAGGTTTTCCTGTAGAAAAAAAATTCTTACCCATGAGATTTTAACATTATCAAACATCATCGAATAGTGTTCTCCTTAGATACTGCAGATACATACTACTTCCAGTTACATATTTCATATTTTTGCTTTAAACCTGTTCTCTAGAAGCAAATTAATTCACTGCTGTGAATGGAATCAGAGCAATAGAGCAGTGATCACTATGGGTCAAACACTAGTTCTCAGAAATGTTCCTAATTAAAAATCATGAAATTATTATCATCACTTATTATTTAGTTTAATATAATTTAGTCTGAGTTTCATAATTTCATTTTTATCATACAGAATAACTTACTATAAAACATTTGATATGTCCTCTGATCTACAATTTATCTTGGATTAAAATATGTTTACTTACTTTAACAAAGGAGTCCTCTTCCTTGGCTGACAAAAAATTTTGAACACTTACCAGGCATGTTTTCATACAGTCATGATAACATTCAGCTTTCTCACTTCTTTTTCTTTCACACTTGAGCTGAAGGCCCAGCAGAGAATGTAGCATAACTAAGTTTAAAAAAAAACACTGCATTTTGAAACTCTGATGCTTATGGTATGGGCTTCTGAGACTGTAATTAAAATAACTTTATTGATCCCATTCCTGAACACTCTGTACACTCTGCTTCCCTGTGTGTACTGTCTGTGTGCCCACACAATAAGTAGGCACAGATTTTTGACTTAAACAGCACTCTATAGACCCGTGGATTTGCCTTTATACAGGGACCAGGGTTCACTTTCCCTCTCTGAGGAGAGAGTTTGCATCATAGTTGTGAGGCAACAGTTGTCACCTTCTCATACCTGCAATATTCAAGAAGAGCTGACAAGAGAAGCCCAACAATCTGACTAATTCAATATATTCATCTTCACTTTTCTCAGTTTCCAACTACCATATCTCAGTAAACATAAGAGGCATAAATCAATTTATAAAGTAGACTGTAAGTTTAAGCACAAAATTATTCCCTCATTCAAGGCTTCATTGTTTATAATTAAATCAGGAAATATAATAGAGTTCATACAGAGGCTGTTATAATGGAAAAGAACAGTATCCCCAGCCACGTGGCACTGGGGAGCCTGGGAGGTCACACAGACAACGGGTGGCTTGGAAAGCTCCAGCCCTACCAAGTTCCCTAATGACTCCATTAGAAACACTATCTTTTTAAATTTCCTGTCACTTCTCAGCATTTTGGCTAAGATCAAGTGTAGATCTGTTCTTATCAGTTTAATATCTGATATGTCCTCTATCCAGTCACAATTTTCAAATTTTACCAATTCTTCAAATTCAATCACTGATGTGTCTTAAGATTACTTGAACTTCAGCAGCTTTGACAAAATCACTACTCCCATGCATGGGTGCCCACCCAGGGACGCCTGATGTCGGGACACTGCCAGGGTACCCAACAGTGCCGGGAAGCGAAGTTCCCTTCTACCTCCGAAGTCAGCGGGGAATGGATGAAGACTCAGGAATCCGATGCAGTTTTAAAATGCTTTACTTATCACAGGTTCAGGCATACAAATCAGCAATAGGAAAAACCCTGTGCTTAGAATTCCCAGCTAGAACCCCAGCCGCGTGTAGGCCAAGATGATGGCCACCACGTGTTTAGGCCCTGTAAAGAGAAGACAAAGACAAGACTCCCAAGCAGAGTGCAAGCCCACAAAGAGAGCCCAAAAGAAGAGAGCGCAAGAGAGGAAGCAGTCTGGTTTTATACCCCTGCAACTCAGACCTCCCACTATTATGGGAAGCAGGAAGGGTCTCCCAGCACCTCACCTAGGCCCTATTATATGCTAATGTTTTGAGCCAAGATCTGCCTGGAAATGCTTTTATAGGGTAGAGAAGGGGGTTTCTGAGATGCATGTCTCTGTACCAAAGACTAATACTAATGCCAGTTAAATATTTCTCCAAGCCTTCACAAGAGTATCTTCTACTTCACAGCAGTTTTGTATTTTAGTTGCCTTGAGTTATCAGGGAGCCATGCTTGCTTGCTTGGAGGCAAACAGCATTTCTTTTTGGTCTAATTACTTAGAGATCCAACGTGGCAGGGCAAATATGCTGGTAAGATCTAGCTAGTCCCACGATGATTGTGGTAGCATGAGAGAATATTTATACCAGCCAGTACAGAATACATGGTCAGATAAACTGCCACATTTAAACTATCCCCTTATCTAAAAAGTGATTTGCAGGAGGCAATCCAGGACAGATGCAGAGGCTTTTAGGTGTCCTGCAACACTCCCACCTTTTGGAAACATTTTAATGTCACAGAGAAACTTGCAGATATAATGGCAATTTATTTCTCATATTCTGACTTAGATCTAATCATGTCTCTAGATATTACTTAAGTTTTATAAGATTCAAGCCAGCAGAAACCATTCCTTTTTCAAGTCCCAATATGAGCAAATTTCAGCAAAGAGAAACCTGAAACATAGCATCAAACAATCATTAAAATAGTGAATGAATGAATTCCATGCAAACTGATTCATTTAATGACAAAATAGCAGCAAACTAATCATTTTATGTCCCTCAGTCCCAGCAGGGCAGGCTCTGACAAGGTTCTCTCTCCTTTAGGCCAGGACAGCCTCATTCTTGTCCTGAGAGCTCAAATGTTCTCTCTGCAGGGCCTTCTGAGACTTAAGAGGGAACAAATGCTCAGTTTTTTCAGGGCGGCAACTTCAAACTGAAGGGTCTCTTCAGGGTCATCTTTCCATGAGCCTCTACACTCAAGCAACACCGACTTGTAAGTAATATTTTATTCCTGTATTTTTAAAACAATCATTTTTATCTTAAATTTTAAATTAAGAAATAGCTCATAGCTTGCTTGTGTGTAGAAGCATTTTCCTTGGAGGAAATATCCGAAAATCCATAGGCCCAAGTTTAAGTTTGCTCTTTCATCAATATCTACTCCCATCTGCACCCAAACTGTCCATGTCCAATGCTTTACTTCATTACATCACTAATTATGTCCAAATTCAGTCAGGATGTATTCGAGCTAGAGATCCTGGGAGTCTTCTGAACTCTTGCTTTGGTCTTTATTTCCTTAATAAATGTAGAAGCCCTAGACTCATCCCATTATCAAAAAGTATGCCTTTATTTCCTCCATCATTGTCAACTAATTGGCTAGATTTTCACATCAATGATAGTCTAGGAAATGAGTTTTATGACAACAAAGTGATGAACTTGTTTCTAATGAGGCTGACACCTGGAAAGATAAACATAGAAAGCTTGGGCCAGGGAGACAGGGGCAGGGAGATCGCTTGTCTCACAAGTGGCTTTATATCATTCAAGATGATATGACCACAAAATAAACAATTCTCTTCATTCTAGCACTCATAATATTTATATGAAAAGTTTAGTCAAATCAATATCTAGAAGGCATACTAAAATAATAATGTAAATGTAATTACTACTCACAGATGAACTGCATTCTACAGTATGGATAAATTTCCTTCCTTTTATTACCTTTAATGTTCTCAAAAAAATAGTGAGCCTTTCTTTAAGACAACTTTTCTTAAATTTTTGATTTTCCATGTAAACATAATTATTAATCTCTCAGTTCAATGGCTTCTTCAGTATCATCATGGGGATTCTCTTATCATTTTTCCTATGTTGGTTCACTTGTTTCACAACTCTGAGTATCTGTTTGCATTACATTCAATAATATGTATCTTGACATTCACTACTTTCCCGAAAAATATAAAGACAGGCCATTATTTTTAAGACCTTGTATAGCAGATATGATAAGCTAATCCTCTTCAGTAACCATTGATAATATTTTCTAATGTACAAAATTTATTTTATGATTCATTTGAAAATAAAATTCTGAATATAATTTAAAGTTCACCAATATGATGCACTTTGGGGAGATTTAGAAGTAGAATACAACATTTCAACTGAATTTCTTGTTTCTGTTGGCAAGAACAATCATAAAACTTTTCTGATTTTTCAAGTCTAAAAATCCCATTTGTATACTTGTATGCCATTGTCCTTCATGAGTTTAAACATTATCAAGAGATGTGGTCCACAATTATCCATTTTATTGGCCCAAATGATTGAGAGTCTAGTCTATCAGTGAATTCAAGTGAAGAAAATAATGGTCCCTGTCACTTTGACTGTCCAGGCCACTGGTAGTGCATTCCAATGTTCAGTGTCCAACATGACTCTAGTTACTGCTTGAGTCCAATTATATTAGAGACCTTCCAAAATGTATAGGAGTAGTGTTTATTTGTTTTCACTGGAATGAACACTTATTGTGGCAGATATTTCCCTTGCCTGTCATATTTATGGTGCAATATCATTCAAGATCTTCCTGAATACACAGTTGCAGTTTCTCAGTTCTATGAAATACTGCTGTTTATCCAAAGAATTAACTTAAAATGTTCTCAAAATAGGAGGTATGAGGCTGATATTATATTAATCCACTTGCTATTTCTGCATCCTGCTATCCAGAAAGAGTTGACCACAAATAGCACATAAAAGAGTGGCAAAATCTAGAGATTTGGGAGAAAGAACACTGTAGCAGAGTTGTCCCATTGGATACAGAACATGTTTGTAAGCTGTGACTTTTAAAATGACGTCGCTTCTTCCACCTCCATAGTATATGGATCAACAACAGATGTTAAGAAGAGGCACTTTCTTTTAAATACATTGCCAAAAGTTTTGCTTTCAACTTCAGTAGAGAAAAATAAAGATGATAATAAAGACCATATATCAAAGACTTGCCTTTTCTTTTCCCTTTTCCATTTCCTGTTATACAGTACAACATATAATGATTTGATTGATTTTTTCATTTATTCCACTCGATATAAATTGTCCTATAGAATCATGAAACCAGTGATTTTTATTCTCCCCTATGATCAAAATGACCAATATGAATTTCCTGTATGAAAAGACTTGTGGCATCCCCCCTACACTTTGCAAAGTGTAGATAGCTGCAAATACTAGAGAAGCAAGTTGGTGGAGTTGATAACTTCACACAGGCAAGTATGGCAATATGTGTGTCTCAGTGTGAATGAGGAACAGAGTGTTGAGCTCCGGTGACTCCAGACAAGGAAGTATCCCTTGAAAATATTGGAGGGAGCAATGGCTATTCCTGATAGTGATTTGACTCACAAAGGGTTCACTTGATCACTTGATATCCCATTATTCATCAATTTGCTCGAGCGGGCACCAGTAACATTTTCATTTGACCCTATTACATACCAGTGCTGCCCAATGGCATCTGGTTGCTTCAGGAATCTGAAGAGCCTCAAACCATTTGTTCAGGGTCTTGACGAAGAAGTCTGACCATCTTGTAAGTGGGCGGCCATGTGATCTTTTGACGTCCAATGGGATCCAGTCAGTAATGGCTCTAGTCCAGCCGTTGTCTCCAAGTCAGATTACATGTCCAGCCCATCTGATTTTCGATGCCTTGGCAAACGAGACAGCATCCCTGAGTCTGGAACAGTGACAGAGGTCAGAGCTGCGATTTCCTTCTCTCACTTGAGTGAGGCGTGATATTCCAAGCATAGCTCTTTCGATACCTCTTTGGGAGACCCAAATAGCATTCTCTTTCTGCTTTCATAGGGCCCAGGTCTCTGAGAGGTATGTTAATGCAGGGAGAATGGTGGAGTTGAAGAGATGTGCCCGGAGCCGGAGGTTCTCTGATTTTCGATGCCTTGGCAAACGAGACAGCATCCCTGAGTCTGGAACAGTGACAGAGGTCAGAGCTGCGATTTCCTTCTCTCACTTGAGTGAGGCGTGATATTCCAAGCATAGCTCTTTCGATACCTCTTTGGGAGACCCAATAGCATTCTCTTTCTGCTTTCATAGGGCCCAGGTCTCTGAGAGGTATGTTAATGCAGGGAGAATGGTGGAGTTGAAGAGATGTGCCCGGAGCCGGAGGTTCTTTGTCTTTTTAGCTATTTCTTTGATGCTTTTGAAGGCATTCCATGCCGCTCTCTTCCTCCTGCACAACTCAGGTTTTAGGTCATACATGAATCATGTTGACTTCTCGACTAGGTACACATAACTGCTGCATTCAGAGATGTTTGTTCCATTGAGAGTGAATGGGGCCTCTGGAATTAGTTCATTTTTCACCGAACATAGTTTTGTTTAGATTCAGATGTAGACCTATCTTTCCACATTCTTGGTCAAAGTCAGCCAGCATTTGTGCCGCTTGGCTAATGTTTGGTGTTATTAGAATGATGTCATCAGCGGCGAAGGTGGTATAGTTGCCGACCATCTATCTTCACTCCCATTCCTTCCCATTCTTTGTCGCATGATGTTCTTGAGGGTGGCTCTGAAGAGTTTTGGTGAAATGGTATCACTCAGTGAATGGTATTCGCTGTGCTCATCAAGGACCACCAGTGGTATGACCGGGCATAGGCCATCTGTCCTCTGGCTATGTGGAGCCACTGAAGGGTATGTCCTGTTTCTCAGGGCAAAAGCAATATCACATTTAGCGATGCTCAGGGGTTACTCCTGCTCTGCACTCAGGAATTACTCCTGGCAGTGCTTAGCCCAGCAAGGTACTAAGAGTATGCTGTCTGCACAGCAGAGCCTGGCAAGCTGTACGATGCATATCCAATATGCCAAAACCAGTAATAAAAATGTTTACAAAGGGTTCAGTATGAAATTTTCCATGACAGCATTCACAGATGCTCAGCAACCAGTTTGAAGCTGTAAAATATCAAAAGTATGGACCTTTTGAATCTGGACACAGGACATGAACCTAGACCCAGTGGTTGTGCAGCTAACTATCTACCTGGGGAAATGGATAATAATCATTTTTCTCAATCACTAGAGACCTACAAAACCACACTGAAACTTCTGAAACTTTTGGGACTTATCAGTCTCTTGAATCATTTTTTTCATTAAAACCTTTTTATATAAATATACTGGCACCCTCCATAAAACAAAAGAAAGAAGATTTAAATTGTGTATTTCTACTTCCAAGATAGTACAGATAACAAGCTCCCGAATATATGGAAGGTTATTGTGGTCAGGTGCTCGCCCTTACATGAGGCTGACTCTGGTTCAAATCCTTGGTGCCAATCCCTAAATGTATGTAGAGCAAGCCACTCTGTATAAGAGGAGATAAGAGAGAAAGAGAGAGAAAGGAAGAGAGGGAAAGAGAGAGATGAGGGAAAACTGGCTGCTATAGAAGCAGGCTAGGGAGGAGGGAAGGAATCTGGGGACTTTTGGTGGTGGGAAATGTGCACTGATGGAGGGATGGGTGCTGGTACACTGTATGACTGAAACCAAACCATGAACATCTTTTTAATTGTATAAAAAATCCTTAGTCCCACATACGGGTCCCATGACCACCACCAGAAGTCTCTTCTGATCACTAAATCACAAACAGATCCTGGAAATGGCCAGTGATGACCAAACTCCATGGCCCATACATTAAGTAGAAGATAGTTATTCACTTTGGGTGTTTTTATTTTTTTGGATTTATTTTGGGACACGCTCAGTGAAGTTCAGAGTATACTCCTGACTCTGTACTCAGGCATCACTCCTGACTCTGCAGTATAATGTACCAGGAATCAAACATGTGTTGGCTGCAAGCAAAGCAAGCACCTTACCCTCTGTTCTATCACCAGGCCCCTGAGAGATTGCTAATCAATAATCTTATATTGGCTTTTGTATTTCTCTCTTTTCTTTCAATGTATGTAGGAAAATGTATGCATGCATAGATTGCGTGTGTTTACTTACATCCATGCACACTGGTTATGGGCATATAATGGAGAGAGGATTTTATGATGATTCTTTATTTGGTGTAAAATCTAGAAAGGTTTGCATAAAACAGCTAATCCCATTTCTGAAAGGGATTGTTGATAATTAAACTGTTCCTCCCAGCATCTTCCTTAGGTCTCCTTTTTCTGACTTAAACAGTTCTGCAAACTTTCCATTTCAGTATATATATATATATATATATATATATATATATATATATATATATATAATTTCTTAACACATTAAGTACATCTGATAAATTAACTGTATGAAGCAAAACCTCATCCAGAGAGGATTCTCTCACAAAATTAAAATTAAATGTTCTAATTTAATATTGACATGACAGGATGTGAGAGCAGTCAGAAGTAAACAGAACTCCTTTGCCAAAGAGAAACTCCAAGTGCTTTTTAATCAAATTGTGGGTTCATGCTCCAACTGAGATTCATGTGTTTAAAAGCGGATACACTGGAAACTTCTGCAACAGAATAGGCTTGAATGAGCAGAGAGATTTTAGCTATTCTTTCTTTGTTTCTGTATTTATAATAAGGGCTGTGGGACCAGGGGAGATATTAATAAATATTTCTCTGGGTTCTTACTGTTCAAGCAGAACAATGGGCTTATTAAACCATTTTTTTTCTGCTTTATGTTTAGATTCTTCCTTGACATCTGGCACTTTTATCCTCCTTGTGATTCAAAATATCCATAGAACACAGAGGAAAGAGTCAGCAATAAAACTTTTTCATACACACACACACACACACACACACACACACACACTTACTCTCCTTTACATCCAGGTCTTAAGACTTTTATTTCTATTTATTCCTGTGTACTTTATGGATTGTTCCCCTTTTGGATAAACTCATTCCTTTGTCTTCAGTTACAAATATTGATAAATGAAGGGGAGTTGTATCCTTCATCATTATCTGAAAGAATGAGTTTCAGATAATGAAGGACTTTTAAAGACACTATCAGGAGTCACTACCCACTCTAGTATTTGTACTGAACTTGGCGTGGCACCATGGTGGGAAGCTGTAACTTCTAGCATGCCAATAAAAGAGAGGAAAGCTTCCTTTGGGCAGAGTGCTCTTCTGGGTTTGAAGTGAATAATTTTAAGTGATGTCTATCAATAGCTGCTCTCTCTATCCTGTTCCTCAACCCAGAGTAAACGTCCTTTATTGAGATGACTACTTCTGTGTTTGAGCCAGAATGTGCAAGGAATCCTCCACTCAACACAAATCCACTCACCAAACCTATCCTGCAAATGTCTCAATCCCTGTCATATAGGTAGAATAACGCAGGCTGAGAAACTTGTGATCTCTCTTTTTCTCACCGGTGACTTGGATTTATAATTTCCACACACACAAATCTCTCTCCTCTACATGTGGAGAAATATCATGAAGCTGCTGAGCTCCGATGCACTAGAGCTGGCAATCCACAGAGCTGTTTCCAGCCGGAAGGTCCCCCAAAAGTAGGCATATGATTTTTCCCTAGCAAAGCATACTGAAAAAAGCAGAAATATTAGTTTAAATATGAGATCATTAGGATGTTGATATTTTTGTTTGACATCTCTGATTTTTAGGTTCCTATAAAAGATAGACAATACCAAGCATATGTTTCATGCGCTCATCAATCAATTAAATTGTTTGCTGTTTTAATTTGAGCTTTAATGTCATTCTGTTTATATAAATTGGAAATTGTGAATTACAAGTATCATGCTTGCCATCTGGAATAGCTTGTACTTAATCCTTATGACATTTGTCTATTTCCTGGACTTACATAGAAGACTATAAAAAGGAATCCATTTATTAAATATCTTTTGGCTATGTACAATTTAATTATGACAGAAATCATTAAAGCATACATAAAATGTACTTATGCATACAAATATAATGCTTAATACTTCTTGAAATTAACCAAATGTGGTAAAATTCAAAACTGGGTAGTGCATTTTCCTTTCATACTGCCAATTCAGGTTCATTCCACAGTATCCAATATGATTCTCCCAGGCACCACTAGGAGTAATTTGGAGTGCAGAGCCAGAAGTAAGCCCTGAGCATTACTGGATTTGACCAAAATGATATTGGTAAAACATTTCGAAAATTAATAATGAAAGAAAATCCTGCTGTCAACTCTTTCAGATATTTTGCAACAAGGTGCTGTTGGACTGGAGAGGTAGTACAGTGAGCAGGGTGTATACCCTTTTTGCAGCACACCCAGTTCAATCCTGGCAGCACTTATATTCCCAAGCACCACCAGGAGTGATCCCTGAGCAAAGAGCCTTAATAATACCTGATCACAGCCCAAATGAAACACAAAAGACTTACAGATTTTTTCCCTCCAGTTTAAGCTTCAGGCTTACTACTGTCATTTGTTTTATTTTGTTCTATCACACAAACACAAATACACATATGACATATATGTTTTCTATAGGTAAATATAAGCCTTTTTTTTTCTCGTTACACCCGGCAATGTTCAGGGGATACTCCTGGCTCTACACTCAGGATTTATCCCGACAATGCTCAGAGGACAATATGGGATGCCGAGGAATTGAACCCAGGCTGGCCATGCAAGGCAAATGCTCTACCTGCTGTGCTATCACTCCGACCCCCAATAAAAGCCTTTTAATAGAGAAAAATATAAGGATAATGAATATGAATTTTTATATTAATATTTTATCCAGTAGCCTGATATGTGTTGATAGTTTGCAATAAGATAATGGTGAGCTACAGTCTAACTCCAACATTTATATGAACACAAGCAAGTAGCTTAATCTCTCTGTCTCAAAATCGTTATCCATCAAATGGGGCTAAAAATTAAAACCTCCTCTGCACCAAATCTATATTTGAATTAGAAGACTGATCTTTTTCTATTTGTGTTAGAGATTCTTTTTCAGAATAAATGCTAAACCTATACCAGCAGTCTAAATTTAATAATCATTTTAGTTTCATGGTAATTGGTAGTGTATTACACATAAATGAGTTTGTTGTTCTGTTGAATGAGAAAATAAATGAAACATAAATAAGGCAATACACGGAGCTTACTTTGTATCCAGAACAATAATAATTTCCACCAGATATTGGTGAGAAAAGAAATAACAAAATACTTTAATGCAAGTGTCTATTGTAAATTTTTCTAAATATCTAAGCAACTATACTTCTTTAAAATCTAAGAAAATGTTCTAAGTCTAAAAAATGGTAGTGATACATACCTATTTACAAACGGGAAAAATGCACTTGGTGAAAATGCACTTGGTGACATCTGAGGCAAAAAATGTGACAGCTGAATAGAGTATTTCATTTTTCTAGACTTCTACTGCTGCTGTATTCTTAACGTCTGGTACTCAAGTCAGTTGCTTCAGTCTTTACATCACTTGGGAAACTGCTAGGAATTCAGAACTTCAGGCTCTATCCTAATAAAAAAATAAAACAAAACTGCATTTTCTCAATTAATTCAGGTTTCTCATTTGGGCAGTTCCTTGTGGCAGGTTTCACACACTAACAAGATTTTTCCTTCCTAGGTGATGCCTGAGCACCTCAGGAACAGCAGCTACCTCACTAGGACTGGGGCTGACCACAGTGCAGGCTACAACAGTGGGGAGGGAAATTGGTAACACAGTCACTACCCCTTTCCTAACTACTGAGATCAGCTTCCTGTTCTTTTCTAATTGTAGACACCAAGGATAAAAATCTGCACATGAAATCATTGGGACCCAACACCCCCCCCCCCCCCCCCCCCCCCAACCCAACCTGGAAAAATTCAGTAAAGACAATAACAGTCTAAAAGGCTTGTCAGCTGTCTCCTGTTATTAATAATCATTGAATCTAATCATTTTATTTGTTGTGAATTTGTTTGGTGAGAGTAAGTCTCCTGTGTCCTTTTTTCTTTGGGCAAAGACTACATTTAATTTTAAAATGTGGTAAATTTGAGGGGGAAAATTCCCTAGGCTCGTGATTCTTTAATATGGGCATCAGATACAAATGAGGTTTTCACTGAAATGCAAATTTCCAAACCCTGTGTAATATGGGGTGGATATAATGCTGTGACTTGATTTCTTGTGTCTGTTTTCAGCAAGTTTCACACTCTAAACATTGTGAAGTCCTGACGGGTTTCTAGGGGAAGTCATGGAGAACCAGGTGTTCTAGATTTGGTTATAGTTATGCTAAATATTTTCCAAGTTTTAATTATAAAATCAGTAAGAAAATAATCTCCTGGCTTTTAGTCCAAGAACATCTGAGAATTCAAAGAGCTCTTTTTACTCTGATATTTGAATGCTTTACCTATTCTTATAAAGCAGAGAAGCTGAAAGCACGGCTTTAGGAAAGGCTACATATAAATCCACCAAAATCAAAGAACTACCATTATTTTACCATACTCATTGGAATTTGTTTTAAATTCTACAAATTAAATTCAAGATAAAAAATGGGCAAAATATGATTAAAAAACTCTCTTTTTATAGGCGACAAGTTTCTTGGAACATTCTAGGGGCCCTCTCGTGTTGGGGGCCCTGGCCAGCAGCCCCTGGCACAAATGAGGAAGACCTAGATTTTGCCAGATTTCATCTCTGCAGATAAAAGGTGAGGGATAGACTTTGGGAGAAACTCTACCTTGGCGCTGCTACTGCTGAGAAAGGAAAGAAAGATAGTATGAACTACACTGATGCAGAGGGGAGTTCTGGATAGCAGCACTCACTTTACTGGACACAGTTTAAGCCTTTTTGTAATATTTGGGCAGAGGGGGTACAAGCACACATTACAGGGCATTTGCAAGCTCCTGGGCCATTGTAACAGAGGAACAAATGACAATTACAGATTTAGCATTTGCAAGGTAACATTTGCAAGGTAACATTTGCAAGGTAACAATCATTGATTTACATATCCCTGGCACATTCTGCCTCACCTTAGCTTGGATTAGCACAGATGTTTTGGGTGTAACCTTATGGGCAGGGCCATTTCCAGGTCCTGCCCGTAGGGTCTTGTGGTGGAAAAATGCTGGACCCTAAGGCTAGCAGTTGAGATCCCAACACTCTAGGAAATCTCAACATTATTAAGTCAAGAAGTCTCCATTTAGTTTTTTGATTTGGGGAGGCTATCAAAAAATCTAAATGTCTGACTATGTTATTCTGAAGATCTCATATTCACTATCACTATCTTCCCGTTAATCATCTATTTGCTAGAGCGTGCACCAGTAATATCTCCATGTGTCCTGTCTCATGCTAGTAGAACCCAAAGGCATCCGCTTGCTCCAGGAACATAAAGAGCCTCAAACCATTATATTAGGTCACGGGAATGACCTAATATAAATGTTACTGGTATTTGGCATATCAAATACTACACGAGCAGCTTGCCAGGCTTGCTGTGCGGGTGGCATACTGTTGCAGTCACCTCTAAATAAAGCATTTATTGATGAACTCGCGCAGCTGCTAAGCGCCACATGGCCGGGCTGTGATAGTCTGGTCTGCTGGGTGGAGTTTTGACGAGAGGGAAGTCGGATGTGAAAAATTGCGGGCCCCATGGAGTAGGGGAGGGTGGTCTGGCTTGTTGTGAGGCTCTGCTGGGGTGGCAGGCCAGGGCTAGAACCCGCCATGTTTCCCGGGCGCCTCATGAGCAGCTGGGCACAGGGAGAGCAGTAGCAGCTCTGCCCCATGTCTGAGAGTCTCTGGTTCAGCATACCTGGGCGGATTGAAAAAAAAAAACTGCTGCAGGGTGGCTGTCGATGATCCGGGCTGTGATAGTCTGGTCTGCTGGGTGGAATTGTGACGAGAGGGAAGTCCGGATGTGGAAAATGGCGGCCCCCGTGGAGTAGGGGAGGTTGTTCTGGTTTGTTGTGAGGCTCTGCTGGGGTGGCAGGCCAGGGTAGATCTCATATTATTACAAAATAATATTTAATTTTGTAACCAAAGACTTTAAAAGAAGATATAGAAGGTAGTGAACAGAACTTAGTGCTTTATGTAATTGAAGCCTGCAACAGACCATGTGAAGCATGCTAAATTGTTTTGCTAAGACAAAAATCTTCGCAGATAGTCAATAAAGTTAAAAACCAAAAACTAACAAGCTTTAAAATTAGAAAACCACATGAGGTATTTCTAAGAAATTCCTCATACGACAGAATGACCTCGACCCAAACACCAAAAAGTTTGGATGCTGATGTGAAGGAAAGGTTCCTGGCAATGGTCCATGAGAATGTAAACTAGGAAGATGCTATGGCCTTGGTAAAGTGGTGGTGAGAGCTAGGAGGGAGAGGGGTGAGGGGAAGAGGCACAGGGGCTTTGGGACATGACCATGATGACAGTTGGGCCCAGTGCTGATATGAGCATCTCATGCACACACAGAATCGGTGGGAACAGGGAATTGTTTCTTCACAGATTCATACATACATGTCTTGTCAAAAGCCAACGAATTATCCAAGCTTATTTTGCATACATAGAGAAAAGCACATTCTAATTTTAAACCATTGTGTTTTATACAATAAAATTCCATTAAAAATTCATTTTAATTTCAATGACTTTGACCACAGTTAAAATTCATTTTCCAATAGTACTTATTTACAAATATCCCATCCTTTATATAAATTTATATTCATTCAAGTTCTAACCTTTTTTATCTCTTTTCTTCCTCTTACTCATGGAACTATAAATTCTATGTTCTCTACTTTTTATGTATAATTATTCATTGCCACCCTTATTTCTAAGGAATAGTAAATTTATTGATTTTTTTTTAACCTTTATATAGCTTCATTCCTAATGAGAACAAATAAGTAATTATGGACTGTGTTATGCCAGCAATGTGTACATCAGCAAATTCATAAATACACAAATGCACTCTAAGTGCATTTACAAATACATTTACATATACTAATACATATTGTAAACTTCCAGTTTGGCATAAAAACATGTTTGCCAACAGTCCCCCCAAAAAAAAACATTGATTCCTTCACAAAAGTATGCCAGAATCTGATAATCATATAATCCATTATGAATATTTCAGTGTTTTATCTAATTGGAAATAACCCAGAGAATGAATTAGTATTCATAGTTTAACTTTTCTAAGTTTAACTTTAGGGCTCAAAAAAAGATTTTGGAAACTATTTTTAAGGAGGCATATCACAAAACCATAATCATTGTTAGGAATTTCATTTATCAATTTTTTCTTACAGCTATTTACTTTCTCTTAATGATTATGTTTAGACTAACATGCAAATTTCATGAGACATTGAATGTCTGCAGGTATCTTAAGTTATCTTTCTTGCAGACAAACTCTGCACAGTACAATTTAAGTTTATTTGATTGAGCAAACCTAGGGAGAATGGAAGTATTATCTTACATGATATTAATGCCAATAACTCAAAAGACACGTTTGCTTTCATGAAGCTAATGAGCTGATACTTGATGTCATTTACTGAAGCTTATTTGGCTAGGCAGGCAGATAGGAACAGGGCCGCTGGGAGCCCCCCCTATGGAGCCCTGGATTTCTCCCCCTGCTGGAGGTGAGGCCAGCTCTCCTCTCCCAGTCAGTCACCCCAATTAAAGACCCTCAGAATCCCGTGCTTCACCTGCACATGAAAAACCAGACCCACCAGAGACGCATCAAATTCCAGTTGCCAAGAGCCCTCTAATCACCCCAATCTAATGGACAGCCTTGTTCAGGCTGTGAGGCATCCTGGAACCTCCTGACCTGAAGGTTAAAGCCCACCGGTCACTTGCAAACCCACTCTGCTCTGCTTTACTTGATGCCAACCATATCAAGGCTGTGTCTGAGCTAGCAGAAACTTGGACAAACACTTCCACAGTCAATGCGACCAGATCACATAAACCTTACAAAGACCTGGAGAGCTTCTTTATTGCTTATATGAATGCCTGGTAAATATTAAGCCAATAAAATAGAACCATTTTCAAGTTAATTTTGGCAATACAATTTGGAAATTTTTTAATATCATATATATGCCCATGTATGCTGATACAGAGACTCACAGACATGGGGCAGAGCTGCTACCAGCTCTCTCTCTGTGCCCAGCCACTCACGAGGCACCTGGGAGGGATGGCGGGTTCTAGCCCTGGCCTGCCACCCCAGCAGAGCATCACAACAAGCCAGAAAACCTCCCACTCCATGAGGGCTGCCATTTTCCACATCCGGACTACCCTCTCATCAGAACTTCACCCAGCAGAAGAGCCTATTACAGCTCGGCTCACACAGCTGCAAGTGGCAGCGCAGTTCATCAATAAATGCTGGATTTAGAGGTGACTACAAAAGTATGCCACCTGCATGGCAGAGCCTGGCAAGACTCCCGTGTCGTATCTGATATGTCAAATACCAGCAACAATTATAGACATTCCCATGACCTGATGTAATGGTTTGAGGCTCTTTATGTTCCTGGAGCAAGCAGATGCCCTTGGGCTCTACTTTAGGATGAGACAGGACATATGGAGATGTTACTGGTGCCCGCTCGAGCAAATCAATGATGAATGGGAAGACAGTGATACAGTGATATATATATATACCATATGTATAAGTATAAACATATATATGCTTTGATAAATATAAGCCCAGACAAGTCAGACCTGAACACCTGAAGAATCTGCCGCCAGTACTCATCAATACACTGGCTCGGCTCTTCATATGCTACCTGTCTGAATGCAAGGTGCCTTCCCAATTGAAAACCAGCAGAACAGTTCTAATGTTCAATAAGGGAGAGATTTACGACATTGGCAACTATCATGCCATGTGCCTGTTGTCCGTCATCTACAAGCTGTTCACTCGAGTCATTCTGAACAGAATTGGCAGAACATTAGATGATAGAAAACCATGCAAGCAAGTTGGCTTCCAAAGAGGATTCAGCACAATAGAACATATCCATACGGTACCCAAGCTCATTGAGGTTTGTAGGGAGTACAAGATGCTGCTCTGTCTCACGTTCATTGATTTAAGGAAAGCCTTTGATTCGTTTGAGATGGAAGTGGTCATCGAAGCCCCTGCTAAACAGGGCATTCAAACCCAATATATCAAGACCCTTTGTGAGCTGTATTACAGATTCACCACCAGGATCTCACCATTCTACAAAAAGTGATCATTGATGTCAAAAGAGGGGTTAGGCAGGGTGATACCATTTCACCAAAACTCTTCAGTGCCACCCTTGAGAACATCATGCAACAGTTAGAATGGGAAGGAATGGGAGTGAAGATAGATGGTCGGCAACTACACCACCTCCATTTCACTGATGGCATCATTCTAATAATACCAAAGATTAGCCAAGAGGCACAAATCGCTGACTTTGACCGAGAATGTGGAAAGATAGGTCTACAGCTGAATCTCAACAAAACTATGTTCATAAAAACTGTACTAGTTTCAGAGGCCCCATTCACTCTCAACAGAACAAACATCTCTGAATGCAGCAGTTATATGCACCTAGGTCAAGAACTCAATTATGACAAACGACCTAAAACCTGAGCTGCACAGGAGGAAGAGAGGGGCATAGAATACCTTCAAAAGCATCGAAGAAATAGCTAAAAGGACAAATAACCTCCAGCTCCAGGCACATCTCTTCAACTCCACCGGTCTCCCTGCATTAACATACACCTCAGAGAATTGGGGCCTGGGAAAGCAGGTTGAGAATGCTATGCGGGTCTCCCGAAGAAGAATCGAAAGAACTATGCTTGGGAAGAGCTATGCTTGGAATATCACACCTCACTCAAGTGAGAGAAGGAATCCAGAGTTCTGACCTCCATCAATGATCCAGAGTCAGGGACACTATCTTGTTTGCCAAGGCATGAAAAATCAGATGGTCTGGACATGTAATGCAATTTGCAGATGACCGCTGGACTCGATTCGCTACCTATTGGATCCCACAGGACATAAAAGATCACATGGCCGCCCACTGACAAGATGGTCAGACTTCTTTGTCAAGACCCTGAATGAATGGTTTGAGGATCTTCATATTCCTGAAGGAACCATATGCCATTGGGCTACAATGGCACGTGATAGGTTCAAATGGAAATGTTACTGGTGCCTGCTCAAGCAAATTGTTGAATAACGGGATGTCAAGTGATCACGTGATCAAGTGATCAATACATTCACTTATATTTTTAGAAAACATTTAAAGAATTTTTATTCACTCAGCTATTTCAAATAGCTGCTTCCATCTGGTAGGATTTTTCCTCTACCTGGTCTGTGCTCTATGGAGTGACATGGCTCTAGGTCACAGAGCAGGCCATTTATGTCTCAAAGGCACAAAGAATGCAAGGTTCCCTCCTAAGGGTGCTGTTGCTTCCTAAATACAGATTTTTTCCAATATCTCAAGCCTTTTAAGATAAACAGAGAAGTTTATGGAACTGGCAGAAGGATTCAGGCACTTTGAATTATTTCAAGAGCTACATTTCTGCTTCTGTAAAAGACTCAATTTGTGACCTTGTTTAGTTGTCTTTGACTCCACTAAGCATTGGGTTGTAACCTGAGGACCATGAGATAGTCAGAGTCATGCAAGTAGGGATCCTCAATTTGCTTCTTTTTTTTGTAATTATTAAAAAGATGTTCAGAAAACCTGGAATTAAAAGTCTTCTATGTTTTAGATTTGGAGCTGTGTTTTAATGTGTTGGCTATTTTCATAGTTTTCAGGTTCTGTATCAGTTTGGTCAAGATGTAAGGACATAACTAACTGACAACCACCAAAGTCCTTACAGATTTATCCAAAGTATAAATAGTTAAGACCCTACTGAACCACCCCATTGAGAAGTCCTCTTACAGGATACAAAAACACACCACACACCCAAGCCCAAGGTGCTCTGAGAGATATGCCACAAGATAATGGCTATTCCCATATAGCTGACTCAGCTGGGCTCATCTGAACCAGAAAGTAGCCCCACTTCTACCCAGCTGTACTGTGGAGACCTCAGCTTGAGAGTTGCCAGGTCTAGCTCTGGGGCTGCAAACTGACATAAGCCAGGAGGTAAGAGCTGGAGGGAAAGGGATGCAGCCTCACTTCTTTCCTGCCAACCTGAACCTGAAAAGAAGGAGCAGGAGGAATCTTCACCTTCCAAGCTGACTGACAGGTCTTACCTCTGTTGCCTTCTGACATGGGCCCATGATGCATCAGCAACTATGGGGGTAAGGGAGGTGTCGCAGCTGGTCTCATTATGGGGGAGCAGAACTGTAAAGAAGGAAAAACAATTTCCCCACTGTCCATCACAGGGAGCACTAGCCAAGTCTCCTTTTCTCAGGAAGTGACTGATGAGCTTATGGAAGATACTCCATAGTTCTCAAGGAAAGCTAATGGTGTCTGAGGTTATCTTTGATAGGTTGAACCTTTGTTCAAATTAAGCCACATGTATATATTTTTTTTTACCTGAGTAACTTCCCTGGCTGAGTTTAGTTACAGCCATTCTAAACCTGCTTTCTCACCTCAAGAGGCTCCAGGTTTTCTGCAGACTCCGCTGCTCCTCTCTCCCAGGGCCACTGTGGGTCTCCCAGTTGTCTTGGGATACCAGGACTGTTGAAAGGTAGACAGAGACACAGTCAATATTTTAACTGTTGGGCCACAGAAATAGTGCTCTTGGCTCACATGCCGTCAACCTGGGTATGATCCCTGTACCCCAGAGCCCTGCTAGCAGTGATACCTGCATGCAGAGTCAGGAGTAAGTCCTAAGTACCAGCAGATGTGGCCCCAAGCTAAACAAAACAAAACACAAAAGAGTTATTTGAACACAAATCCAAGTAGATTGGGCAGTTCTAAACCAAATTGTTAAAAGCACTTTCACTTTACAAACAGGCTTCCTAAGAGAATAGCTGGCATACACTTGTCATTGAAATGGCGAACACAAGCAAATAGTGAGATTTTTAAATTTAGAAAACAAAACTCATCATTACTCTGTCCAGTCATATGATGGAGTATGATTTTGAACCAATAGTGAAATATGATTACACAAGGGATACAGAATAATCATAGTAGTTCCTGTCTTTTATTGAAATCAGATTCTTTAAAAACTCCTGCAAAGTAGTCAAATGAGGGTGGAGGAGAGTAGTTTCCGGATAAGGACCTAGGGCTCAATCTCAGAAACTGAAAATACAATAAATAAATAACAACAAAATCTTTTAAAGATTGCCAGAGTTTCCTGTCAGCATTCAATAATTATTTCATGAAAATTATAGTACTATAAAAGTAAAGATTATACACCATGACCAAGTGGGATTCATCCCCGGGAATGCAAGGATGGTTCAACATTCGCAAGTCAATCAACATAATACATCATATCAACAAAAAGAAAAATAAAAACCATATGATCATATCAATAGATGCAGAGAAGGCATTTGACAAGATTCAACACCCGTTCATGATGAAAGCTCTCCATAAAATGGGGATTGAAGGAACCTTCCTCAAGATAATCCAGGCCATCTACTACAAGCCCACAGCGAGCATCATTCTCAATGGGGGAAAATCTGGAAAGCCTTCCCCTTAAGATCAGGGACAAGACAAGGCTGCCCACTCTCACCACTTCTATTCAATATAGTACTGGAAGTACTTGCTATAGCAATCAGGGAAGAAAAAAGACATTAAGGGCATCCAGATAGGGAAGGCAAGAAGCCAAGTTATCACTATTTGCAGATGACATGATACTATACCTGGAAAACCCGAAACTCTCTACCAAGAGGCTCCTAGAAATAATACATTCCTATAGCAGAGTAGCAGGGTACAAAATCAATACCCAAAAGTCAATGGCCTTCCTATATGCAAACAGCGAAAGAGAAGAAAGGGACATTAAAGAAACTATCCCATTCACAATTGCGCCGCAGAAAATCAAATACCTAGGAATCAGTCTGACAAAGAATGTAAAGGATCTCTACAAAGAAAACTACAAAACGTTACTTCAGGAAATAAAAGAAGACCTGAGGAAATGGAGACACATTCCCTGCTCATGGATTGAAGGATTAACATTATCAAAATGGTAATACTCCCTAGAGCTTTATACAGATTCAATGCGGTCCCTATAAAGATACCCATGATGTTCTTCAAAGAAATTGAACAAACACTCCTGAAATTTGTATGGAATAATAAAACCCCACGAATAGCTAAAGCAATCCTTGGGAAAAGAAGATGGGAGGTATCACTTTCCCAACCTCAAGCTCTACTACAGAGCAGTTGTAATTAAGACAGTGTGGTATTGGTATAGAGACAGACCCGTAGACCTATGGAATAGAACTGAGTATCCTGAAACACACCTCACAAATATACAACCACTTAATCTTCGATAAAGGAGCAAAAAATATTAAGTGGAGCAAAGAAAGCCTCTTCAACAAATGGTGCTGGGAAAACTGGGCAGCTACATGTAAAAATGAACTTAGACCTCCTTCTAACGCCATGCACAAAAGTCAGATCAAAATGGATTCTAGATCTCGATATCAGACATGAATCTATAAGGTACATCGAAGAAAACATAGGAGAAACGCGCCTACGACATCGAAAACGAAAAGTATCTTTAAAGACGACACACCACTGACCAAGCAAATGGAAGCAAAGATAAACAAATGGGATTATATAAAATTGAAAAGCTTCTGCACCTCAAAAGAAACGGTGACCAAGATACAAAAGACAATCCACAGAGGGGGAAAGGATATTCACCCAATACCCATCTGACAAGGGGTTAATATCCAGGATATATCAGGCACTGGTAGCACTCCACAAGAAGAAAACAGCCAACCCCATCAAAAAAATGGGGAGAAGAAATGAACAGAAGCTTCCCAAAAAGAAGAAATTCGAATGGCCAAAAAGGCATATGAAAAAGTGCTCTTCATCTTTAATCATCAGGAGATGCAAATCAAAACAACAATGAGGTACCATCTCACACCACAGAGACTGGCACACATCCAAAACAGCAAGAACAACCGGTGCTGGCGTGGATGTGGGGAAAAAGGGACTCTCATCCACTGCTGGTGGGAGTGCCGACTGGTCCAGCCCTTTTGGAAAACAATATGGGCATTCCTCCGAAAGCTAGATATTGAGCTCCCATTTGATCCAGCAATAGCACTCCTGGGAATATACCCGAGAGACCGAAAAACACATAGCAGAAACACTATCTGTACTTCTTTATTCATCTCTGCGCTATTCACTATAGCTAGAATCTGGAAACAACCTAAATGCCCGAGAACAGAGGACTGGCTAAAGAAACTGTGGTTCATCTACACTATGGAATACTATGCGGCTGTCAGAAAGGATGAAATTATGAAATTTACCTGCAAATGGATGGACATGGAGACTATCATGCTGGAGTGAAATTAGTCAGAAGGAAAAGGACAGATATAGAATGACTGCATTCATTAATAGGATAATAGATACCAGTGTTTTAATAAATATGGGAAATGGTAATGGCAGATTAAAACTCACCACTGAATATACACAAAGAGACTTAAGTGATAAACTCTAAATATCTGCAGGGCTAGCCACAATGTGTAAAATAAGAGGGAGAGAGATGCAGAGACAGAGAGAGAAGAGAGAGAAAGAGAGGAAACTGGGGTACCTGCTATTAAGGCGGATGGGGGGCGGGAGGGAGGGGTACATTGGTGGTGGAAATGGGGCACTGGTGGAGGGATGGGTGCTGGAATACTGTATTACCAAGAACCAATTATGAACACCTTTTGTAATTGTATGTTTCACGGTGGTATAATAAAAAATTTTTAAAAAA